>PVJD01004160.1:0-143732 GCA_004026545.1 Mormoops blainvillei | reverse complement strand
GGGATGTGTGTGTGTGTGTGTGTGTGTGTGTGTGTGTGTGATTTTTTTTTTTTTTCCAGTTGCAAGAAATCAACTTGCCATGGGGTTCTAGACCTAACAAGTCGGCAGGTTCTCTTGCCTTGGACTTTCTAGACCCATATGTGTTGTTCTGTGGCCAACTCTGAGATAAAGAGTGTGGGTTTTAGTTCCTGGGGCTAAGTTCTATAGTGTGGTAAGGAGAGAGTCACTGCAGACAGCCTGATAGGAGAAACTAGTGCCTTCAGCCCTCCACAGATACATCCACCTGTCTTTTTCTGATTACATGGCTATTGAGAGGAAACTGAACTGGAGGTTTTCAGAGAGGATACCCCAAGACCGATGATAGCATAAAATTGTGTCTGAAAGAGCTTTGAGAAGAACTAATGCTCTATAAATGCAAGATGGTATTGTCATTATTAGTCATAGGTATGGACCCTATTCTTATTCTTGTGACAAAATTGTACTTCTTCATATTTGGCATGCTGACATATTGCTTTGCTAAAGCTTTTGGGTGAGAGCCTAGCTTCTTCACAGTTCAATTTAGATTTGCATGTTTCATAGCCTCCAGTTATGTATTTCGTTCTCTTAGAAACATAAGGGCACCCAAAAACTGGATTGTATTTCCCTCTCCCTCCAACAACTTGAAGACTTTCCATGGTGTCTTTATTTCTGTATTCTGCTAATACATCTTCTGACTTTACAGTTTGTTTTTAAGACTCTTGGGGTGTGGTATTCATGTAGCATTTTAAAATCTTGTGCCTTGTATATTTTCCACTATGTGAATCTGTCAGGCTGTGAGTGTAATCCTTGTGTGGGTACTTCATGAAAGTGTTCTGTGCTATTCTGGGGTGGGTAAAAGTAATGTGCTGAATTTGTAACTGAAAGCACAATTAAAGTGAAATTTTATTTCTGAAGGGTAGAAATGTCATGGGAATGGTGTCTTGTAAATGAACTTAGATTTTTAAAAAAATCTTACAACTGATTATTTAAAATATGTGAAGAATGTTTTCCTTTTTCTGTGATTGCTCTGAAGCCATCATATATAGAGCTCTCCATCTGTTACTATATGATTTCTCACAAGCCTCAATTTGAAAGGTATCTCTTAGAGACCTGTTTAAACCTTGCCATTTTATGCCTGAAATTGAGGCCCAGAATGGGAGAGACTTGGTCAAAATTACACAGCTAATATGCAACAGTTTTAGTACTCCCATCTATCCCAGATATTTTGACCCCCTTATTGCGTTCTTGTTATTGTAAAGTGCAACTGCTCCTTCACATCTCTCTCCCTCATAAACTAACTATCTTTTGTAAGGAAAGTATTGGTATTTTAAAACCCGGTGAATGAGAATTCTTCTATAAGCAGATGTTGGTTTGAGGCACATGTATTAGGCAAATATGGAAACAAACAACTTGCTCTTATAAAAGTCCCTGAGAGACACTAAGGTTGAATCTTGCATAGGAGACATCCTGTGTATGTGCAGCAGATGGCACTCTGCATTGAAGTAGATCACAAGTCCAGCTTGTGCCGCTTTTGTTCTGCGGTAGTTGTTATGGTAAATTGGAGATGGGGGCATTACAGTTCTGGCTCATTTTGCTTGAGAGGCGTGTTTTTTGAAATCTTTCTATCCCCAGTTTAGAGAATGAGTTCTAAGCAATACAGTTCAACTAATTGGTAACTGTAATTGTAAAGTTATAAAACATAACTCTCCACTCCTCATTAAAACATTGTTCAACTGAGAAAGTAGGAATAAAAGTGCAGGGGTTTATTCAATATTTTTGGCACCATCTAGTAATTTTTCCTCTCCTATGTGAAGAGTCTATATATTTTTCTTTCTTGCGTGAAGCTCCCCAGCTTGCGACTGTAACTAAGACTGATGTAAAATGTTTGTTGCATGACTTTTTGTGTGGTTAGTGAAGGTGGCTGCTATTTTCAAGGATGATTCTTTAAGGGGGAACTGCATTTCATTGTGAGCTGTGTAATTCCTTTGCTAAATCAACTGGTTTCATCTCTGATTATGACAGCTTGACTGTTGGTATTTCCTAGCAGTCAACGGCTATGCTGAATTACTAAATCTCAAGTTTTCTAACGTTTGTTATTGTACTGTTATAGTTTGTGGCTGTCCCTTTGCACTCTACACATTATGGCTTTTTGGCAGTGATATCATTTCAGTTTAATCTGAAAGTTTTAACAGAGATTACATTGCTTGACACAGAGGCAAGTCTTAGTTCTGTAACTGGGCTCCACATGGTCTGGCCTGGTGTTGGTTTGCCAGATTCACCCCAGCACAAATTCTCCACTTGTGCTTAAGGCAGTGTGCAGATATCCATGCTAAATGTTTACGCAGCTCTTCTAACTGAATTTCAGTTTTAATCACGCCTCTAATCTCTACGGTCCATTTCAGGTTAGAGACCGTGAACTTTGACTCCTCTTTGAATCTTACATCCTCACTTTACACATAAGGAAAAGGACCTAATGGGAACCTAGGAAAATGACTTGTTAGGTTAATGACACCTGGGATTAAAATTCTTTTTAGTAGAGGTGGATTGAAGAAGTCCTGGCCTAAACCTTGATTTGTATAGTTCCTGGCTCTTAGTCCCTTACTATCGTTTTATTTTGTTCTCTGAATTATGGTAGGATTTATTATTTTCAGGACACAGATTGACACTGACTTGTCTTGTTCTCTAAACGTTTCATTTGTGTTACCTTATCTTACTGGGAAGATAAGGCAAAGATTGTGTATCTTGTTACCTTTCTGTCTCTCATCAACCTCAAAACAGTGCTGGGTATATAGGTGATATTCAGAGAAGCATTAAGTGAATATGTATCCTTTTGTCTGCTTGTCAGTGAAAAGGCACACTGCTCCTCCCTGCCGCCCTTCCCCACCATTTTTACTTGTTTAATGACCTATTGCTTAGGTAGTCACATTTGGATAATTGCTTGAAGTTTGATATTGCCAGAGTTGCCTTTGGTTGTATATTGCACTTCTTTATAATGTATTGATGGAGAGGATAGGTACCATTGGATTAGCTATACAGTGGTACTAGCTTTCTGTCCAAAGCGAGCAAAAGTATGATAAATGACCAGATTATTGGAAATATATGTTCAAATCAGATTCTAGATTTATTGTTGTTTAATCTCATATTAAATTTTGAAGGTTTTAGATAAATGTTTAGAGCAGACATGGTTTTTAGGAAGCAACCATTATAATCTTGATTATTTTGAATGCCATAAAATATTTGAGTAAGTAAATTTGGATTTATTCCACAAATTTTGATTATTTGAACTTTTCTTTCCGAAGGGACTGTATATGCTTTGTGGAACTCTGTTCCCAAAGGAAATCTGAATAGAAAATGCAGCATCAAAAATGGTGTATGTCAAAAGTAAAAAATTGGATGTTGAATCATTTTGGTTTCGGGGCTGCCTCATTTGTGAAGTTGAAATCAGGGAGTGGTCATAGTCTTCTGAAATAGCACTTCACTGATATCATTGCCTGAATAACTGCTGAGATGGTGCTTTTATTTCTTTTTATATTCTAACTTTGCAACCCTGTGGGTTTTTTAAAAATTACTATTTGTTTTCCTGTGATTAAGGGCAAGATTACCTTTTAAGATCTCGAGATAGCCACTCTATGGAAGGGAACCCTCTGTTCTTTTTTTAAAATATTAAAAAAAATTTATTGATTTGAGAGAGTGACAGTGAGAGAGAGAAACATCTATTTTGTTGTCTCGGTTATTTATGCATTCATGGGTTGCTTCTTGTATGTGTCCTGACCAGGGATTGAACCCACAACCTTGGCATATTGGGACAATGCTCTAACCAACTGAGCTACCCTGCCAGGGCCCCTCCATTCTTTGACTCATTAATACAATACCATGGCTCATGGATATATCAGAATCACTGGAATAACATATTGTTAGGAAAACTAAGATGGTACAATGGAAGACATGTACTTAAAAGAATCTTGATATTTAGAACTCAGAAAGACTTCATGTTAAGGAAGTAAGAAAGCAAGAGTGGTGGAATGGCTTTTCCCTTAGTAGTCCAGCCGGTTACTCTGGAGCTGAAAATGTTTTATATGTCTGCTGGTTTTCCCATCAGTTCAATTACATCATTCTGTGTTACATTTTTAAAAAGATTAAGCTGAAACTGGTTTTTAAAAGTGAATTGGGGTCACATTCTTTCAGTAAGTTCCTAAACTCAAGTCCTGAATTACTCTCTGATTTAGATCAAGCTTGATGACATCTGTTAAAAACCTGTCGTCTGCAGGTTGAATGCAAAAGAGAAACAATCTATTTATTTGTTTCACTGTACTTTGTTAAATACTTACAGTGAGACAGCCTGTGTAAAATTAAAGTTGACTTCAAGCAAAGTAAATTTAATAAGTTTAGTGAGTTATTGACCCATTAAACTGTATACAGGCTTGAATCTTTTCTAGTGATAAAAATATAACTTGGTGAATTACATCACCAACGGGATCTAATAGCTCGTCAGAACTGAACTTTTTCTAATGCAGTTTTGGAATAATTGAATAACATGACATTACATTTTGAAATTTCTCTTAAACATAAGAGCCTTTTTCCAAAGGTTCTTTAAGGGCATTAATAATATTTATCCAGAAGAGTTGTGTTTACCCTTTATTCTTTATTACTAAATTTTTCAGTTTTTCCATATTTTTTCTTACTATTTATTGTCCACTTTGTTGTTTGGGGACCACTTGTAATAATCGCCAGAAGACTGCTGAGGAGCTCATCAGGTGTCTAAGGCTGTCCAGAGGACAGTCTCAAGCATGCAGTCTTAAACTGTACTGCTTATAGGTTACATGATCCTTTAAACTTCTTTTTTGCCTTCTGAGACAGATATACATGGACTTCTTATTTATTGAAATTAAATGGTGTTACAGGATGTTTAAGAGTATTATTGTCTGCTTTAAACTTGAGAAAGTTAATGTGACTGATAATTGGTCAAATAACAGGAAAGCAAATAGGTTAGCTTGAACTATGTGACTTGTGTAGTTGGAGGTGTAGAGAAGAAAGCATCTCAGGTCTGAGGGCATTGTGTTACCTCCTTTAATTCTCACTATAACCTGATGAGAGCTATTATTATCCCAGTTTTATATATGAGGAAATTGAGGATGAGCTAGGTTCACTTCTTCTTAAATGTCGTAAACTGTTTCAATGCTAGGACGCAAAGATGGACAAGACGCCTATTTTGGAGCTGAGAGCTAAGCCTCAGCCTGGCTAGAGTTAAAGCTGTACCCCGCTGGCGTCAGTGTGGGTGCTCCTTCCCTTTTATCTCCTCTCCTTTAGCCGTGTTCCTTTCTCAAGAATTTACTTCAGTTTCCTTCCAAGAGATCTCACCATCCTTCCTACTGACTGCTTTTCTTAAATCTGTTTTTCCACCTTCCCCTCCAGGTATTAGCTGATAAGGGCCTAAGGTATGCTTCTTAGGGATCTTTGTAATTTAGTTTAGGATTCTAAAAAGTCCCACTTAGTAGACCTGATAATTACTGAGCATTGATTATATGCCAGACACTTTTAGAACATTGTATTGTGTACTACACAACAACCGTTCTGGCAAAATGCTACCCTCATTGCACAGGTGAGAAAACGAGGACCTAGAAAGGTTAAGAACCTGGAGTCATTCAGAAAATATGTCAAAACTCCTACTCTTTGTGACATGCAGTGTTGGGAAAAACAGATGCCTCTGAAGTGGTCATCTGGCTAGGAGACATTGACAAAAAAGACTAACTAGCTTTGCCTTTTTTCCCCCCTTATGGTGGTTTAGCGGGAGCACTTAGACACTACCTGAGAGATTTGGGGAAGGTTTCACAGGGGAGGCCTTGCTTACGCTAAAATATGAGGAAATATAATGTGCGGGGGACTGGAAAGGTGTGGGGCACATTCCAGGCAGCACCAAGATCTGATATGACAGTATGAGGAAGTAAGCCAGTAGTGTGTTCCATTCGGACTATGGGCAAGAGTATCTAGAGATTAGACTGGACAGCAGTGGCGCTATCAATAATAATTAATATTTATCAAGTGCACCATGTGCCGAGCACTTTAAATAGATAATTTCACTTAATTTTTGTGATACCCTATGAGTAGGTACTATTATCTTTTTTTTACAGAGAGTGAAACTGAGTTATCTCAGACTGGTTAAGTGATTTGCCCAGGATCACAGCTGGTAAGTGACACACAGCTAGTAAATGACTTGCCTAGAGTCACACAACTAGCAAGTGGCATATTTTGCATATAAACCCAAGCAGTCTGGCTCCAGAGCCTGTCTCTTAACCACTGTGAGGGAATTAGACTGTGAAGGGATTTGTGAAGAGGTTGAAATTTTATTATGTAGATCAGTGTTGTTGTTGTTGTTGTTTTTTAAACTCAACCCACAGTAGAAACACATTTTATATCATGACCCAGCACGTGTACATAAAACCAAGGAAAATTTTATGAAAAATATTTTTATGTATGAGTCATACATAGTTTCTGTTCTGTATTGTTAAAGAATACTGGTTGGGACCCACTTAAACTGAGTTTACAATTTAAGCCCCAGTTTGGAAGAATCCCACTAGTCAATTGGTGAGTGTCTGAAGAATTTTCAGTAGGGGAATCACATGATCAGGTTTTGTGTTTTTAGGTAGGTCACATTAGCAGCAGTAGGAAGACTGGATTGGAGAGGAGGGGTCCGGCAAGGGGGAGAGACCAGTAAGAGGCATCTTAATGGACCAGGTAAAAGATGCCTAAACTAGAACAGAAGCACTGGGGACAAAGAAAAGGGGATAGAGAGAAGGGAGATTTAGGAGGTAGAACTGGTAGAACTTGATGATTGGATGGGGGGGGTATCAGCTATTACCAGGTAGAAAGACAATTTAATTCAAGGTATCTGACTCTATTTCTCAAGCACTGAAACTTTGTGTGTTTCTTTTTACAGTCATGTTAAATATACTGTTTTGTTGTCTTTTCTGTGCCTCTACTTTTGTATATAAAAATATGCTGACCTGGTTTATTTTTCAGTGATTTTTAAATTTATATATCAAATTAGATGTCCACCTTATCTCCATGACCCTGCATCCCCTCCCTGCCCCTTACCATTAGAATCTGAAAAATTTTCACAGCAGTATGAAAAAGATCACATAGCATAATGAGCACTCAGGAAATCTTTGTTGAGTGTGTTCTCTGTCATACTCTTCCAAAGCAGAAACTCTTAACATTATGTTCATTAATTAGAGGAATACTTTTGAGTAATTTTTTTTTATTTTGTTCTCCTTATCTTTCCATTTTTATAATATTTGATACCTTTTAGGGAATATTGAACATTATATGTATGATAGTTTTACCTTAAAAACAAGCAAGCAAACAAATAACCTAGCCATTCCTAAGTATGAAATCTTTTCTCAGTAAAATTTCAGCAATTTTTCTTTCCACGTTAGAAATACAGATGTGAGATTTATACTGCTTCAGCTACCCCAGAGAGGTTTACAAATAAAATTATATAGTTGCGAACAAGGTATTTGGAGTAATTCTCTAGCATTTTAATTGACTAGATAGCTTACTGGCTTTATTTAGAAAGCACATATTCTTTGGTCTTCTAGGTATTATAATACAAAGATAAGTATCTATTTATTTGATAACTGTGACAGCTTTTAAGAGTCATTATAATATCTCTTTTACCAGAAGAGATTGTATTTGCAATGTAGTTGGTGAGCCGTTTGAAATCTTATGGGAGCAAAGGATTGTAGTACTATCACTGAATTTTTTTATTTTTGTGAGATAATTAAATAAATGAAGAGCTAGAAGTAGTAAAAGGTATGTGTATGTGTTTTCCAGTCACCAAAATAAAGTAATTGAAGAGGATTAGGTGCCATGTGGTAAAAGAGTTAGGCTTAGGGTTCCCTTCCTATTTCATTAACTTGCTATTTGACCTTGGGCATGTGACTTAAGCGATTTGGTCTTAATAAATAAGGATACCTGATTAGGTGAGTCTGAGGGGCTTTTTTAATCCTAAGACATATCATTTTTATATAACACATAAGTAATTTTTATGTTATTTTATTGGGTGGCTTGTATAAAAAATCATAAACTAAAGTATAATGTATTTGCTTATTCTCACAAGGTTCAAGGGCTTGAAGTGAAGAAAAATAGCCTTCTAGTTCCTTTTCAGCAAGTTTACATAGTTACTTCTCACATCTTGATAAACAGTTTATCCTGCATTCTTCTTAAAACAGGTCTTTAGGCTTTTAGTCCAATTTGTCTCTTTCATCATCTTTTTTCCAGTCCAAACTGCTGAGTGAGTTGGGGGAGAAGTAAAGATGTGAGTGGGGACTCCAGAGTTGGAGTGATGGGAGAAAGAAAAAAGCAGTTAATATTGGAGTGTTGAGGTAAGATGGCTGGCTCTGTTCTGGTAATTTGTTAATTCTCAGTTGTTGTCTGCCAGCCTGAGTGTGAAAACCTTAATAAGTAATTGGTTGCCCATAGGAGTCTATTCTCCCAAATTCTGTGAACTGAGCATAATAGTGGCAAGCACATAGACATTGTCAGTGTTTGATAAATAAGTCAGTGAGTTACAAAGTCCCGTAGACCATTGTATAAGGCCTTCAGCCCTGTGGACAATGCAGCGGTAGCTCATCTTGTTCTTTGTGCCTAGATACTACAGTGATGGGGATCACAGAAATATGAAGAAGGAATTACTTTTCTTTGATTCAGGCAGCAGCCAGTAATCTTAAGAGTTCACAGATTGTGCTGAAACAAGCAGGACTATATAAAATGCTAAATTAAAATAGTAATGAAAAAGACTATAGTGCTATTGTATTATAAGTAATTTAAGAATTTGACATAGTGCATTTACCTGGCAAGTATTTGGAGTGAGTAGGGAAAAGAGGGAGAGGTGAAAGGCTAGGCACTGCAGAAGAGAGAAAGGAACGATTTTAAAGAGATGCTGCCAACTCTAGCTTATACACACACACACACTTTTTTTCCCCAAAGATAACAGATTTTTGGAGGTGTTTATTTTGGAACTAATTTTCTGTATTTCCAGCTGCACCCACTGTATCCTGTATCTTGCACTGCCAGAATTATGCTAGCAGCCATGAAGTAGGGCTGTGGCAAGTGGCCAAGTGTGATAAAAACCTATTTTTTTTTCATTTTAAAACAGAGTATAGATGTCAGAATACTTTAAAGACGTATTTAAAGATAGATCAGAATAGAAGTAGTAAAAACCTCATGAGAAGATTGAAAGTTTTTGATTTGCTTTTGATGTAAGTGTATTTCTTTTGTAAACAGAAAATTAACAGCTTATGTCTGTCTCCGTCAGTTTCTCTTTTTTGCCCCTCTTTCCCTGATTTTTTAGTACAGGTGCTAGAAGCACTGAATAGACAGGATAAATGAGTTTTCTGATCAAGAAGAAGTGTAGTGGTTTTCTTTTTTATTTTTGAGGGAATCTGTATACTCTGTGTGAATACCTTATTATATGTATGCACATCAGTAGTTGGGGTTTGTTTCTTTGTTTTTGTTTTAACCCCAAAGAAAATGAAATCTCTTTTTTTCCATTTCCAGCTTTGGCTTAAGCTTCAAAATAAAATGTTGTTTAAGCACAGTCGAGCTGGTAAAACAGAATTATAGTATGACACATTGCAGAATTTTGGAATATTTATCTATTAGATGGAAAATTGAACTCTAGCCAGTACTTTCTTTAATTTTAATATCTCATTTTGCATTGGCATTTGAGACAGAATGAAATGAAGTTCATAACTTGTCCAAGTGCCACAAAGTCAGGTGAGCTTTAAATATATAATGATTTCTTTTTAATGATTGCTAGAGCTTTTAGCAGTAAAAGGGGGGAAAATGAAAGGCAACTACAATAGATTTCTTGTCTAAAATGAGTGTTCTTGGTAAGATTAAAAGTAGAGACAAGCTGGGGTCCTGAGTTATGGATGTGAAGATCACATCAAAACCAGCATCAGAAAGTGGAAGCATTAGTGGAAGAAAAGGCAGAAGATAACTTCTGAAGAGCAGGCTCTCAAAGAAGCTTACATTGGAAAGCTGCTTCCAATCACCAGGATTTTGGGGGTGAGGGGTGCGGGGAGGGGTTTTGGGATGAGGGGGCCCTTCATATGGAAATTACATTGTGTGTGGGCAGCATACAAGGGAAAAAGTCTTTTCTTTTTAAATTATGAAGTATGTTATGTTTATAAAAACAAGTAGAATAACATATTTTCTTTAGCTTGAGAAATTAAAACTACAACTGTAACTACTGCTCCAAGTATCCTTCCTGTTTCCTGTTCTTTCTCCCAGAAGTAATGTCCTCTCCAAGTTGGTGTTTACTATTCCCATTTATGTGTTTATGCTGTATATGTTTACATATATACCTTATATAGTATTGTAAGTATGTTTTAAACCTTATGATATTACACCGTATGTATCCTTATGCAATTTTGTTCCCTTTGCTTAATACTTTAAAAAATATTTAGTCTTCATTCATTTCTCATTTTTAACTCCTTCGTGAAATGTTATTCCCAATTCCACATATTTAATAATTCTTCTGTTGACTGGAAGTCTTTTTAGCTGAGTATTGGGGGGCGGGTAGAAAAGAGGAGTATTTTATGTCATTTTTTAAGTTCGATTGAGAATGTTGTTTTGACTTCAAAAATAGCCAGTTTCCTTTTTTGGTATGGAATGTCCTCATTTGTCGTATTCTTGGGAAAACCCTTTGTACTTCCCAAGAGAAAGCAGAGAAGAGTAATGTTTCATTACACAGATGAATATGTCTAGTGTAAAATGCAGAACAGTGTCTGCTGTAATACAGAGTGCTCATGAGGGATGGAGCTGCTGCAGCAAAATCTTGGCTTACTGTATTAAAATTCTCAGAGTTTTTTCAAGTGCAGACAAGCTGTGGATGGAAACTTATTGGCATTTATTGATTGATTTTTCTTCTTTGTGGTTGGAATAATTTGAAATTTGGGACTGTCCTCTTATTTTGTAAAAATGTATGTGTCTTAAATGGTAAAAAAACTTCTTGAATTGGGTGTTGGTTTTGTGGAGAAAAGAAAAGCAAAGTCTAGGAATGAGGGGAGTTACTTTTTTTGAGGCAGGTAGTTGGTGTGAAATAAATATTTCTTTTAATTATAAACCTTATTTATTTAATAATAAATCTTATTTGCCAGTGTATATTCTTACATAGTAGTCATTGTTTTAATTTTTTTATTTAATTAAAAAAAATCCACACTCAAGGTTATGTTTCTTGGTTTTAGAGAGAGAGGAAGGGGGCAAGGAAAGAGAGAGAGAGAAAGAGAAATATTGATCCATTGCCTCCTGTATGTGCCCCTACTCGAGACTGAACCCACAACCCTGACTGAGAATCAAACTTACAACCCCTTGGTGCACTGGACAATGCTCCAACTAACTGAGCCAATGACTCTGGTCATTGTTTTAAAAAGGCAATCTCTGGTAAATATTTTTTCTTGCTAATTTCATGCAATTTCATTTGTAACATCTTTGATAATGGTTTGAAAAATTTTGCGATATACATAGTACAGAGCTTCATTCAGGTTGTCCCTCCAAATGATTTGCTATAGTGCATTAACCAGAAATGCTGATGCATCAAGGGAAACACTAATAAATGGTATGCTTTCCAGGGACTGTTGCCAAGGCAAGGCAAACACAAGCCAAAACTGAGACGAAAATGTTAGTTAGGTACTCAAGATGTAGCCTGGCCAGATATGCTATTAACAGTGAATATCCCATTCTAATTAAATTAGTTGAGGCCTACACAGTTTGAATCACCAGATCGTCTTCAAAATGTGACCCAGCTTTAAGCATATTCGAATTATGTGATAGTGCAATAATAGTCTTTAAGCTAAAACTGATTAAGAACAAAAACTTAAATTATTGGATAAATTCTTGTGCCTCAAGGATGATTAAACTCAACTGCCTGTTTCTTCCATTGTGGTTCTGAAGGAAAGGATGCTGAATGGACCTGCAAGTAAAAGAAGAGATTTCTTTTTTGGTAGGAATGATTAGATAGAAGAGGAGAGTGGGTATTGCTAACTGAGAATGATTTTGTTTTTTCACTGTTGGTGTTTTTCACCCAAATCACACAGGTTTGTTTTTTTTTTTCCACTAATTATTTTACCCACCAATAATGTAAGTATAGGGAGAGGAGGTAGTGCTCTGTGAAAACAGGCTTTTAAAAAAATTGTAATTGTTCTTTTCTGAATGATTTCTGATTCAGTTTACTGTGTCAAGCATTTTTAAAAAATATATGTGTATTGATTTTGGAGGGGGAGTAGAGAGAGAGAGAGAGAGAGAGAGAGAGAGAAACATCAGACAGTTGCCTCCTATAAGCCCTGATAGGGAATCGAACCTGCAACCTAGGTATGTGCCCTGACCCAGAATTGAACCCACAACCTTTTGGTGAACGGGACAACACTCCAACCAACTGAGACACACTGGCCAGGGACAAGTCAATCCTTTTGAAACACAGATGCTAAACCAGAGAGTTGTGTGGCTAGGCAAATACATGAGATTTTGTATGTGCATGCACCAAGATTTCTAAGTTTTGTAAACTTGTTTCTGAAACTACTGAAAGTTCCTGAGTGAACCTGGGTAGTCTGTCTTCTATTGCCAGGGTCCTATTAAGTTTTTAAAAACATTTCTTACTTCTTCATTGTTTTTTATGGTTCGATTTGTTTTTTGAATGCTGGAAGCATAGAGATAGGGTGAAAAAATTTTCCCTTTACTATTTTTAAAAGCATTGGTTTATGAATTGTTGCTTTAGATTCTCTATTTTTACATCTGTAAGAGCTTACTATGTGGTTATCAAAGATTCAATACTTTTTTCCTGACAAAATGCATATATCAGTTTCTCATAAGCAATCTGGATTTATTCTAGGTTATAATGCACATTCTTTTAAAAGTGCCCTCTTGTCATACGGGTCACTGTAGCTGCCTAACTGGTAGCTAAATTGACCTAAATAAGATCTTTTCACACTTCCTTTTCTTTTTCTGGCATTATATGCTGAGGTACCCATGTCACCAGGCTCAGGAGGGCCTTTTCCTTTTACATTGACTTTACTTTTTTCTGTTCTTTTAGGTCTTTTACTACCATTCCTACAGTGGTTGGCAAGATACCGTTTCCACTTCACTCTTCATGTACCATGCTAGTGACATCTTAGCTGCTAGAGTGTGGAGCTGGCCTGTGGGAGTCAAGTAAGTGCCTGTTTTACTATTTGGCATGGTTTTTGCCCACTTTGCAAAGCCATGTAGAGGAACTTATTAAAATTTGTTATTAAAAAGGCACTTGCTTGATCCTTGTGGGATGGCTCTTTGCTCCAGCCTGCTACTGAACACCTGGTAGCTAACATGGTGCTGAATTTCGTGAGGTGACTATTACAGAATGGAACAGTTTTACTAGGGTAGGCCCTAAAGGATTATAGATCTGATCTTGGCCTGATTAGACCATGTGCAGATGAGCAAGCCCTGTCCCATCCCAGAATCAATCAGAACTTCTCTTAGCTCAAACAGTTAGTTACTCGGGCCTTTTGGAAATTTAACAGGTTATGGATGACCAAAGGTCTGGGTTGCATGGAGAAAGAAGAGCTTTCCTAGGAAAACCAATGACCTTGATATTTATCTGAATTAGTTTACCTTAATATATAGGAAGAAGTGATGTTTGACGTTAGTGAGGTTTGGATTTCTATACTTATTGCTAAAATTGCTAAAACCTGGTATTTTACTTTTGCAGGTCACCTTGTAAATTTTGCCTACATAAATTAACATATCCCTTGTTATGTCATAACAACCATGTAAGGGAGAGTGTTTTCCTGCTCTGTCTTAGGTATTGGTGATGTGACCTGTTCATGCAGGGGAAACTTGAACATTCTCAGGTATGTGAAGATCGTGATTCGTAAACATTTCCTTCCTGCAAACAAAACAGTTTACTTCAGTGTGAACTCATGATGTGGTTTTACCAAAATTGACCTTGCCAGTTGATTTTTCTTCCCCTGATATTATAGAACAGGGATTGGCACATTATAGCTGGGACATCTGCGTGCATTGTTTTTTTTTTTAAATTTATTTATTGATAAGAGAGAGAGAGAGACAGTGAAAGACATCGACAGACATCGACTTCTGTTGCTACACCCATCAGTGCATTCACTGGTTGACTCCTGTATGTGCCCTCACTGGGGATTGAACCTGCAACCTTGGCATATCAGGATGATCCTCTGACCAACTGAGCTACCAAACCAGGGCCACTCTGTATTCTTGTAAATAAAGTTTTATTGAAATACAGATAGATGTATTCATGTATTGTCAATGGCTGCTTTTGCACTACAGCAACAGAGTTTGTTGAGTTTGACAGAGACCATATGGTCTGCAAAGCTTGAAATATCTGGCTCTTTAAGAAAAAAATTTGCCAACTCATGCTGTAGAAGAACTAAACTTCAAGTTACATTTAGATATAACCTTTCTAGAACCACAGTTGAATTCGAATAGCCTTCTAAAGAGAAAGCCAAGACCTATGTTGTAGTACTGACCAGGAGGTAAATATTTGCAATATATATAGTGGTGGGATTACTAATACAGGTTAATGAAATGGAAAACTATGTATTATAGCAGTCCACCCTTTATTATATTCTCTTTCCCCTCCCTGCCCTCCATCCCTCAGTAGTTGTAAACATTTATTCAGTGGTAGGGTATTATTTTTCTTTTTGGACACTCTAATGGTTTTATAGAACAGATAGGATAAAAGATTTAACTAGGATATCTGGTATAACCAAGAAGTGATAAAATATTTAGGAAAATGTTCAAGGGCTACAGAGCGCATTAGTGGCAGAATTGAAACTAGAGGCTAAATGTCCTGCCTTCTTGCCCAGAGGTCGTTCCACTAGCTCTCATCCCATATTAGGGCTACTTGTTTTCCCTGCTAGCTGTAAGGCACAATCTATTTTTTTCCTTTATTCCTCCCTGAAATAAATGGACTCAGTGATTTAAACAACAAAAATTTGATTTACTGGAGAATTGACTTGACTGTAGTCAGATACTTTTATTTTATTGTTTCAAGATAACTAGGGGATTGCTTTTTAATGATTCATTAAGTACTTATGTAGAGGGAGTCAAGGCTGATACCAAAGATGAAATGAAATGTTATCTGCCCTGACTGATGCTGCAGGTGTTGAGACGCTATCTGCCCTGACTAATGCTGTAAATGCTTCTCTCCCACCTCTGTAAGCCCCTTCATGCCAAATCTATACCACGCCTCCCGAGACCCTTCCCCCTTGACCCGACATAAAAGGAGTGCGGGGCTATTGTTCTGGGCTCAGAATTTGGAGTTTGTCTTCTCTGGGCCCGGGCACGTAAATAAAGATCGTGCTCCTAACCCCTCGGTATCTGGTCGTTTCATTTTTCCGTAACACTTATAGTGTATACTAAAAAAGGTTAGATTAGTTGGAATATAAAGGAAGCCTGAGTCTTGTTCATAATTCCATAGCTAGGAGCAAAACCAAAATCAGCATAGAATGCTTCCCCCACATTTCTATGTGTCTAACTCCTTTAAATGAAGAGTTTTTGTGTGTGTGTATATGTATGCATGTGTGGGTGTGTGACAACTCTTAAAGTTCATTTGGATTGCATTCTGAGAGGAGTTTAGCAGTTCTATTACAATCTGTAGATTATGTTGCCATGTTTTAAATGGATTTTTAAGAATAAGTTTTATTTTAAAACTTTTGGATTTACAGGAAAATGGTGAAAATAGTACACAGAGTTCCCATTTATCTCCTTTTTTATTAACATCTCACATTATATAGTACATTTGTTACTATTAATGAACCAATATTGATACATTGTTATTAGCTGAAGTCTGTATTTTATTCAGATTTCCATAGTTTTTGCCTAACATTCTTTTTCTGTACCAGGGTTAATTAAATATTTGTTAGCATGATCATGATCACTGCTATAGAAAACATCCACCTGAAGGTTAAACTAGTTTTGAAGACCCTTTCAATTTGTGGGAGTATGATTATATGAGCACAGGTTTAACTGTTGCAGAGTTCTGACTGGTAACATTTATATCCTGTAATAAATTGAGAAAATGGTTTACTTTGTTGATAGTAATGGCTCAGTTGTTTGTTTCTCAATATTTAGCATCATCAGTTCTAAAAACGACAAGACTAACATGGTTATTTCTAACTGTTATTATCATAGACTAAATTGCAGGTGAAAATGTTCTAAAGTAAATTAGAATATTTTGGAACTTCTTTGGAAGCAATGTGGATCAACTATTCTACTTCAATCTGTTTACTTTTCTGAAAGTAGTTTTTGGAGTCAACACTTTCTGATAAATCATTAATCATTCAGATTTCCCTGTAAAGATCTAAAATATTTCTTCCTTAAAAGTTCATTTGTTATTTACTAAAGTTGAACACATGCATGCTCTATGACTCAGCAGTTCCACTCCTAGATTTATACACAACAGAACTGTGTGCTTATATTCACCAGAAGTCATGGACAAAAGTGTGATGGCAGGGCTAATTGTAATAGTCCAAACTAGAATTTTCCAAATGCCTATTATTTGTAGGATGGGTAAATAAGTTTCTAGTACAACCACACAATGGATATTGAATAGTGATCAGAATGAACAAACTACAACTATCATGTAATGAGTGGTATATGAATTTCACAAATGCATTGCTGAGCAAGAGAAGCCAGACACTAAAGAGTGTATACTTTATGATTCTTTTACATAAATTAAAAAAATAGGTAAAACAAATCTGTGGTATCAGAAGTCAGGAAATTTATTATCCTTGCTGGGGATTGGGGAAAATGTTTAAAACAGGGTCTGAAGGGACCTTCTAGGGTGCTAGGTATGTTCTGTTTCTTGTTTTGGATACTAGCTTTATGCATGTGTTCACTTGGTGAAAATTCACCAAGCATATATATTTTTCTGTATTTATGTTATTCTTCAAAGAAAAGAGTATACAAAAAGTATTAGTTTTGGGAAAAAAACACAAAATTCACTGCTAATGTTTAAGGGATATATGGAGAATAAACTGAACATATTAATCTTATATCTTAGAATATATATTTTTCTGTACCATAGGATTATGACAGTGCCATTGTGTTTTACTGGAGCTGCTACAGTCCTATTTGTGTTATAAAATGGATAAAGTAGGTGGTACTAATGACTGCTTTTTACTGTAATTAGGTTTTTGGGATGCCTCAGGAAAGACATTTTTTTTCCATTCTGTATTAAGTAGAGTCACAAGTCACATTGTCCACCCATTCTTTTATTATATAATAGTAAAGACTGATAAGCCAAGTAGTTGTGACTGGGATGTATTACTGTGTTTATGTTAGCTGGAACTTGTCCTTCCCAATGATTGATTGTCTTTGTAAGATCAGTGAGTGAGATTCAGTCTTGCCTCTCTGATACTCTACCTGTTCTTTTCGCTTTCAAGGCATTGCTTCAAACAAGAATGTAGAGTCCTTTTCCCAAGTGGAGCCCCTTTTCATGATTTTATTGTTTTTTTCTTATTGATACTTTTGGTTCTTCTGGTTACTTCAGTTAAAATTAATTTTTGGCTCTTTCTTTCTCCGTAGCAACACTTTCCTACCCTTTTTAAAAAAATGTGGTAAATATATATATAACATAAAATTTACCATCCTAACCATTTCTTAAGTGTACAGTTCAGTATCACACCCTTTTATTTACTAACTAAATCCTAGTTGGATCCTACCTTTATCATCTCACTTTGTGTTTCCATTATCATCACCTTTACCCTTGTTTAAAACTCTTACCAGTATGCTTGGACTTTTGTGTAAATAGCAGTTTAACTGTCAGTGTTTTCTCTGTAGTCAGTATCTTCTCATCTTCCTGCCAGATTTATCTTTCTAAAATTTCATTTATGAAATCATTTTTCACACAAAACTTTTGCTTGCCACTACCTATAGGAATTAATGCAGATTCCTTAATCTCATATTCAGGGCCTTATATAATTGAGTTTCAATCCATCTTTTTCTCTTTAATGATAATATTATTTTTGATAACCAGGAACAGCTTACTAACTTCCAGGTTATGTGAAGCACCATACATGCATTATTTTATTTAATTTAGTCCTACAAAGTAGGTACTGTAATTGCCACTGCTGAGGAAATAGAGGCTGGAGGGTTCTAAATAACATGCCCAAGCTAATAAGTGATGGAATCAGGAGTTCAGATTATGTTTCCATACTCCATAGTTGTAGCCTGTATCTCGCAGTGCTCCTGAATGCCTCGAGCATTTGTATTTTTACCGTAGCTCTTTTACAATACTTTGCAGATCCACTGCCTGAAAGGTCCTTGTTTTATTTTCCTCTCCCGCAATCTCATACTATCCATCCTTCAAGACCTAGCTCAAGTCCCATCTGTTCAGGGATTTTTCCCCTCCCTTTCCCGGATTTATAGAATACTCATTAGCCATACCACACACCTTGTACTTTCACTGCCTCGAATCTGTATCTTTTTATGTATGGATGATTTAGTTTACACTTTAGATTGTAACCTCCTTTAGGTTAAAGGCTTGGATTATAGACTTGTTTTTTTTATTCCCTGCAGTGCCTTGTATATAAATGTGCTTAATAAATGTGTTTATCATTTGAAATGATAATGCAACTGTTAATAGCTAAGATCTATAATGCTCATCTAAGACTCTTCCTTGGTTCTTTGTGCTTCTTGAAGGTCTTTATAAGTCTAACTAGCAGTCTTAATTCAGAACCAGGAATGACATATTTAGATTAGAGCTAGATATTATTGAATTGTAGGCAGGAAGCTTGTTTACTATTCCCACATACTGATTTAAATCAGAACAGCTTTTAGTATCTTAATATCTTGAATTGGACTTTTACTCACTTTCTCACCACTCGCACCTTCAGGGGTGTCCAACCTGTGGTCCACAGGCTACACACAGCCCAGTATGGCTATGAATGCAGCCCACCACAAAATTGTAAATTTATTTAAAACATTATGAGATTTTATTTTGTAATTATGTGTCGCAATGTATTTAATGTGTGGCCCAAGACAACTTTTCTTCTTCCAGTGTGGTGCAGAGATGCCAAAAGGTTGGACGCCCCTGGAGGTCACTGCCATATCTCACCTAAATGACATTAATAGCCTCCAAGTTAGTCTCCCTGCTTTTGCCATTTTTTCTCTATGGTCAGAACTTAAGCAATGGGGGGCAGAACACTACCTTTCTAACAGCTTCTGATCTCATACAAAGTAAAAGACAAAGTACAGTTATATGCTGCTTGACTGTGGGGATGTGTTCTGAGAAGTGTGTCATTAGGCAGTTTCATTGTTTGAATGTCATATAGTGCACTTACACAAACCTGGATGGTATAACCTACTACACACTTAGACTATATGGTATAGCCCATTGCTCCTAGGCTACACAACTATACAGTACGTTCCTGTACAAAACAACACAAGATTAAATAAAGGAAAGAGAAAATGATGCAACCAAGAGATGCATGGTGAACATGAAATGTATTAGGCCACTGCCTGTGACACACAGCATACTGTTTTACAGCAGACCTTTTTTAATAAGTAGAAACAGTACACTCTAAAACAATAATAAAATGTATAGTAGAGTAAATATGTAAGCCAATAATATAGTCATTCTCATTATCAAGTCTCACGTACTATACATAATTATATATGCTATACTTTTATAGGACTAGCAGTGCGGTAGGATTGTTTACACGAGCATTAATACAAATGTTGAGTAATGTGTTGTGCTATGATATTAACATGGCTATGACATCACTAGGTGATAGGAATTTTTCAGCTCTATTATAATCTTATTGGGCCACTCCCATTTTTGTGGCCTGTTGTTGACCAAAACATCGTTATGTGGCACATTACTGTTCTTAAAGTAGCACACAGGCAGCAATGTGTTGACAAATTGGATTTCCAGAGTGGGAAAAGCCTCTGATTTGAAGCATTTGCCTATTTCTGTGGAATAATTGCTCCCACAATGGGATTCAAAGTTCTAGAATATATCTGCCCTTCAGCTGGTTACCAGCCAGCTCCAGCCAACCACTGATGAACATTTGTCTCTCTATCTCACCCCCCTGCTGCTACCACTTTCCCCCTTGCCCACTCCAATATTGTGATACCGACCTTCTTGCTGTTCCTCAATCATGCCAGACATGCAACTACCTCACGAGATTTTATATTTGCATTTTTCTACAATTAGAATGCTCTTCTCCTGAATACTTGCAGGTTTGCTTATTTCTTATCTTTCCTCAAGTTTGCTCAAATGTCCTCCATGATCTGCCAATATAAATTTGCAGTCTTTCCCCATCTATCCAACACTCTCTTTCTCCATTACATACTCTGTTTTATTTTTTTCTTTTCCAACACATTATAGTATATGTTATATATTGCTTGCCCTTCCTTCCTGTTCCCCTCCATTACAGCAGGAACATTTTCTTCACTACAGGATTCTTAGCATCTAAAAGAATGCTTAACACATAGTCACTCAAGTAGTTGATTTTTTTTTTACTTTAAAATTTTTTTAAAATTGTATTTTTCCATTACCGTTTAACCCCTTTATATGTGCCTCCCCCTGCAATCATCATACTGTTGCCTGTAAGTCCTTTTTTCTTTTTGCTCCATCTCTCCACTCCCTAACCTTGCCCCCCACCAATAACTATCATCCTGCTATGAGTCTATCCCTATTTTGCTTCTTAGTTCAGTTTGTTCATTAGATTCCACATATGAGTAAAATCGCATGGTATTTGTCTTTCTCTGACTGGCTGATTTCACTTAGCGTAATGTCCTCCTGGTCCATCCATACTGTTGCAAAGGGTAAAATTTGGTGTGTTTTTTTTTTATGGCTGAGTAGTATTCCATTGTGTAAATATCCCATAGTTGTTTTGTCCACTCATCTACTGATGGGCACTTGGGATGCTTCCATATCTTGGCAATTGTAAATACACCGCAATGAACATAGCGGTGCTCGTGTTCTTTCAAATTAGTGTTTTGAATTGCTTCAGATATATTGCCAAAAGTGGGATCACTGGGTCAAAAGGCAGATCCATGTTTAATTTTCTGAGGTGTCTCCATATTGCATTTCACTGTGGCTGCAACAGTCTGCATTCCCACCAACAGTGCAAAAGTGTTCCCTTTTCTCCACATCCTCTCCAACACTTGCTGTTTGTTGATTCAGTGATGATAGCCATTCTGACAGGTGTGAGATGATACCTCACTGTGGTTTTAATATGTATTTCTCTGATGATTGATGATGTTGAGGACCTTTTCATGTATCCATTGGTCATCTGTATGTCCTATGTAGAGAAGTGTCTATTTAGGTACTTTGCCCATTTTTTAACTGGGTCATTTTTTTGTTTTTTTTTTTTGGTGTTGAGATTTGTAAGTTCTTTATAAATTTTGGTTATTAACTCCTTATCAGATGTATCGGTGAATATATTCTCTCATTCCATGTGTTGTCTTTTTATTTTGTTGATAATCTCCTTTGCTGTGCAAAAACTTTTTAGTTTGATGTAGCCCATTTGTTTATTTTTTCTTATGTTTCCCTTGCCTGGGGAGATATATCAGGTAAAATATTGCTACAAGCAATGTCCAAGATTTTACTGCCTATGTTTTCTTCTAGTCAAGTAGATGTTGAATGAATTAATAAGTACTTTTAAAGATGCACATCTGAGCCCTGGCCGGGTGGCTCAGTTGGTTGGAACATTGTCCCATACACCAAAATGTTGTGGGTTTGATCCTCGGTTAGGGCATGTACAGAAAACAACACATGGAGGTTTCTCTCTCATATTGATATCTGTGTGTCTGTCTCTCTCAAATCAATAAAAATGTCCTCAGGTGAGGATTTAAAAAAAGATGCACATTTGACTGTGTGTATTTCCCCATCTGGGAACATCCTTTGTATGGAAGGAATTTTTAATTTTTATCTTACTAGTCATCCTGAGATGATTTTTAATATATGCTACAGTGTTTTTGTATCTGTCTGATGCCTGGCAATAGTTATACATTACTCCTTTTTCTAGGCAGTGTTTTCTGTAGGTGGAGATAATGGTTATAGGTTGTTGAGACTGAAAAAGAAGCATTTCATTTTGTTTGAGAATATCTGCAATACATATAAACAAATCAGTTTGGGCCTGTCATAGGCAATTGCAACTTGAAATAACTGTTCACTTGAGCTCCTTGTAAAACTCAGAAATATTTATAGTTAGGTGTATGTAGTGTGTTATTCTCACAATAATGTCACTTTGAGTATTAAGATCTGTGGTAAGTAATGAGAAAAGTGTACATTTTTCAAAGGTTAAAATGGATTTATGAGGACATAAATATTAAAAGTAATAGACCAATTTGGCATGTTGGTTTTTTTAAATCCTCACCTAAGGATAGGTTTACTGGTTTTAGATAAATATGGAAGGAAGGAGAGAGGAGGGGGAGAGAGGGAGAAAGACAGAGACAGAGACAGAGACAGACATTGACTGGTTGCTTTTCATATGCACCCTGACCAGGGACCGAACCCACAACCTAGGTATGCGCCCTGACAGGGAGTAGAACATGCAGCCTTTCAGTTTATGGGATGATGCTTCAAATATCTGAGCCATACCATCCAGGGCTGCCTTTTTCTTTTTTGAAGTGGAATTCAACCCTCCATTTGACTTAGTATAGGCATAGACAGCCATTACAATGAGGTAGCAAGATTAAGATGTAGTTACTGTCAGTTTTCTTTTTTTTTTTTTAATGTAAGTATTTTTACAAATAAAATTTCAGTGAAATTAGAGTCGAAACCCTGATAGCCAGAGTTACTTTTTCCAAATTAATCTTTTATTGAGTAACCATAAGAAAACATTTTTGTTTGGGGATTTGATTCATAGATGTCAGAGAATAGAATAACTTGAACTGAAAACTATCACTTCTTCCTGGCAGACAATTAAAAAATGGAGAAAAAAAAATCTGTTTCTCTTTTGTGAGTGTATTACTTTGAAAGACATTTTAACTAATATTTGCTATATTTCTTTCTTCAAGACTTTTGGATATGGAGAAAAAGTCCCTTTCTCTTATGAAAGCTTAATTTCCTTTGTCGCTTTTGTCTTCAGAAAAATGTGTTTGTCTTCTAGGGTTTTTTAAAATTAAGACTATATTTTTTAGAGCAGTTTATGATTCACAGCACAATTGAAGGCTTTTTTTTTAACAACTACACTTTTATTAATTATTGACAAATTTGTCAGAGAAGACAAAGATAAACTTAATCTTCTGTTAGGTATATGATGCTATGATTCTTATTTTTTCTAACATGTTTAAAATTATCCATTTAAATAGTTTATAAGCTATTATAACTATAAAGCTATTATAAATAGTTTAAAGCTACTATTTATATATAATTATCTATATATTAAGCCTTTATCATAGAAAGAGTAAAATATACAGAAAAATGAAAGGAAGAAGAAAATACTACTCAGAGATAACAACCATTGTTAACATTTTTATATATTGCCTTCCAGACATTTTTTATGGTTTATCTTGTTTTTGATAAAAGAATTGTTCATTTTTATACACAACATAAAATTATATGACTGTATTTTGCCTCCTTTGCTTAGCATTGTACTAAATATTTAACAGAGTTATGAACATTTAATGGCAGTATAATATTCAAAAGAGTGGCTGTATCATTGTTTCTGTTTACAATACAATCTTCAAAATAGATTTTTTGGTGGCACATTTGAGAGTCTTAAAGAATAAACCATCTTTCCCCTTGAAACAAGTTTCAAGAGAATTGAAAAAGAAAAAAAAAGTCAAAACACCAATATTCATCTCATGAGCTTTCTGTAACATGGTACTGTATGAACAGAATTGGTTACTGCACTGACCATGGTCTAACATACAAGTAACAGCCACAGATTCCAATAAGGTTATTTAAAACATCTTTAAAAGTCCATCTGTTTGAGACACCATTTTTAAGAACCTTTTGCCATTTTAGTGAAAACTGTCAGATTCTCTTAGGCTGTGAGAATGCTCATCCTTTCATCTATAGATTTGGTAACCCAGGAATATTACAAAATACTGTCTTAAAAACTCTTTTTTTAGAATTGCTGTCTGGTGTTTTCATAGCATTTTTGACTCCTTCATGAAGATATGTAAATGAACTATACTTAAACAAAAATTAATTTTTCCTGTTATACATTTGTGTCCAGCCTTTTGCTATTACCTGCTTGCATTACTGTAGTGAATAACGTTGTGCATTTATCATTGTTCTTGTATGCGTATATAGAATGTGTTCCTAAAAGCAGGAAGTATGGGAATTACTGTGCTTATGCCTTTGCCAACACAGTGTGTTGTCAAACTTTTGAAGCTATATCTGACTGGTGAAAAAAATGGCATCTCAATGTAGACTTAATTTACATTAAATGAGTGAAGTTGAACATTTAAAAAAAATTATTTATTTATTTTGTAGAGGGAGAGGAAGGGAGGGAAAAAGAGAGGGAGAGAAACATCAATTGATTGCCTCTGGCACGCCCCCAACCGGGTACCTGACCAGCAACCCAGGCACTTGCCTTGACCTGGAATGGAACTAGTGACCTTTCTGTTTGCAATGCAACACCCAGCCCACTGAGCTACACCAGTCACAGCTTGAACATCTTTTTAAAGAACTGTATATCCTTTTTGCTGTACACTAAAATTCCTTTTCCTTAACTCTTATAGTGATGTTGGTTCTTTTCTTTGTGATTCGTGGGCGCTCTTTGTATATTAGGGAAAGTAACCCTTTGTGATCTGAGTAGCATTTTTTTTTTAAGTTTACCATTTTTTAACTCTTAAATCCCTTAAGTCTGAGTCTACACTTTGGACTCTTAGGCATGTTCAAGGGTTGTATTATGTATGAAAGGGAACTACCTGTAAATGTTGCTAAGTGAATAAAATATTGGTCCTGAAAATATCTGAAGACAATTATGTGGATATAGCTTAGATTAGATTCATTCTTTCTCCTTAAACGAAGCACATTTAATTAACCATATGGAAAAATTTTCTCTCATTATATCAGCTTTAATATGGAATGGGCGTCCTTGGGACTAGGTTGATTCTTTGTGACTAGATCTGTTATTAAGAAGGAGATATCAACCCTTGTCCTTGCTCATTGCACAAAATAGGCACTTAGTGTAGAATAAGTGAATCTTTGGATCATTTTGGAAGGTTAGATTAGCTAGTTTCTATATAACCCTTTTTTACTTTTGTCCTGTTTTTCTTTAAAAAATACTAGTTTCTGTGTCTATACATTTATTTTTATATGACTGAATTTATAGTTTTTACTTCCTTTTGAGTTATTCTCTTTATCTTTTTTTCTTGTATTGCTCTCTGAGTTAACCATGTTTTATACTGTATGTGCTTCCATATTTTTCCCCCTACTTAAATCATTATCTTACCTAGTTTTTTCTGCCTATCTATTAATACACATACTCCTCCAGGAACACATGCATATATATAGTTGTTTTATTTTTTACTTTGTTTTATAAAATTGGATTGTATTATACATTCTCTTCTTCATCTTGTTTTTCTTTTTCAGTAATATAATTAGTAGAACATCCTCCAAGTGAACTAGTATAGCCCTGAATTATTCATTTAATGGCTATATAAAATATGTTATCATATATGAGGTTACTCCCTCGTGTAGCTGCACCTTTGTTTATTTAACTAATTTCTTGTTATTGTTGGACATTTATTTTGTTTTCCTTTTTTTTTGGTCACTGTGAACATTGTAGTAATTAATTTGTGCCGCCATATTTATTCTGTGAGATAGAGTCAGCAGTAGGATTGCTGATTCAAAGGATATGTACATATGATATATGTATATTTAATAATATTTAATAATTACTGTCAGGCTGTTTGAAAACCTACAACATAAAGTCTTGCTAAGATCCCTTCTAATTTTTGTCATAGTATAAAATATAGTAATTATGTAGCCTTTTTATAAGTGTTAACTATAGGATTTGCTGGGTTCTTAGAAGACTGTCTGAAATTATCTTTATAAAATTGTCTCTTTGTGTTCTGAGTGACTATGTTACTTTAGTACAAAATAAAACAAAGTTTTTTCCTCAGAGTTCTAGTTTATGCACTCATTGACATTGTAGTATTCTAATAGTAAATGGAATAGAGACAAATTTTTAAATCTGACTTTGATGATAGGGTTATGAAATAAAGGACATTTTGATAATAGATTTTAATCTTTAAATTGGGTATTTGGTTACAAAAGGATTAATTATGAGAATCTCTTCCTCTGGTAGTCTCTCAGCTTGAACAGATAAATATAGAACATTAATGTTCAGAGAGGGAATGTTATAGAAAATGTGTGGGTAGCTGTTGTAGTTTTATACAGTAGATAACATCTAAAATAGAGAATAGATTAAAATGCTCATTGAGGATTAGTGTTCTTGAAACATTATCAAATACAACATTCCCAAGCCAAGCATTCAGAACCATTCATAATCTTGCCTATCTTGCATATTTAAAATATTTCCCACTGAGTTCAACACTTTTTCTTAACTTCTTTTTTTTAATGTTTGCCACACTTACTCCTAGTATTTGTTCTTATCCTTTAGAAGTAATATATCTTGCCCAGGCTGGTGTGGCTCAGTGGATTGAGCACCAACCTGTGAACCAAAGGTCACCAGTTTGATTCCCAGCACATGCCTGGGTTGCAGGCCAGGTCCCAGTAGGGGGTGCGCGAGACACAACCACACACTGATGTTTCTGTTCCTCCCTTTTTCCCTCTCTCTAAAAATAAATACATAAAATCTTAAAAAAACAAAAAGAAGTAATATATCTCTTCTGCAACCCTGCAGAAAGATCATTACAGTCCATCTTTTCTTTTTTTAAATTGAATTTATTGGGGTGACATTGGTTCACAAAACCATACAGGTTTTTACATACAAATGTATAACTCAATGAAACATCATCTATACACTTTGTCATGTGCCCATCACACAGAGTAAAGCCTCTTTCTGTCCCCATTTATCGCCCCTTTGCCCACCTCCCCTTACTCCTAACCCCCCTTCCCTCTAGCTATCATCACAATGTTGTCTGTGTCTGTGTGTTATATATTGTGTTTTTGCTTAATCCCGTCACCTTCTTTCATCCAGCCTCCCAACCCCCACCCCTCTGACAGTTATCAGTCTGTTCCATGTATCCATGCCTCTTTCTATTTTGTTCATCAGTTTATTTTGTTCATTAGATTCCACATATAAGCGAGATCATATGGTATTTGTCTTTCTCTGCCCGGTTTACGTCACTTAGCATAATAATCTCTAGGTCCATCCATGCTGTTGCAGAAGGTAAGATTTCCTTCTTTTTTTTGCCAAGTAGTATTCCATTGTGTAAATGAACCACACAGCTTTTTTTATCCACTCATCTACTGATGGGTGCTTGGGCTCATCACAGACCTTGGCTATTGTAAATAATGCTGCAGTGAACATCGGGGTGCATGTATTCTTTTGAATTAGTGTTTGGGTTTCTTCGGGTATATGTATTCCCAGAAGTGGGATCACTGGGTCATAAGGCAGTTCCAGTTTTAATTGTTTGAGGAAATTCCATGCTATTTTCCACAGTAGCTGCAGCAGTCTGCATTCCCACCAGCAGTGCAAAAGGGTTTCCTTTTCTCCTCATCTTCACCAATGCTTGTTTGTTGATTTATTGACAATAGCCATTGTGTGACTGGCGTGAGGTAATATCTCATTGTGGTTTTAATTTGCATCTCTCTGATGATTAGTGATGTCGAACATCTTTTCAGCACTGAAGTACCATCTGCCTCATGAAGTTTGTGACTTCTCCAGTTCGCATATTCTTTTAAGCTATTAATTCCCATAGCACCAATATTTTATTGGGTTGGCAAAAAAGTCCGTTTAGTTTTTTTCTGTAAAATAAAAGATACATTTTTCATCTTCAACAATAACATTATTGATATGGATAGTTTGAGTATGTTGGCTATTTCCCACTATTGGTTTCTAGTGGGTGGAGGCCAGGGGCTGCTAAACATCTTCCAAGTCATAAGACAGCCCCACAACAAAGAATTATTTGGCCAAAATGTCAATAGTACCAAGAAACTTCAGTCACTTTTGATCAGTCACAGCTCCTTCTCCATACACTGCACAGATCTTTTTGTGTGTTTCAGTTGCGTTTTCACCTTTCTTGAAATAAATAAAGCATAATATGCTGAAAATGTTGTGTATTTCTTCCATCTTCAGTATTAAAAATGGCTACACAAAAATTCACCAATTTTAAGTATTTTTTTAAAATGCATACTGATAGAATAGCTGTCACAATACAATCTAACAAAATTGTTTCAAATGAAGTTAAAGACAACTAAGTGCTACTGGAGCCATTGTACAGAATAAACTAAACAAACTTTTTGGCCAACCCAATGAATTTCTTCCATCTAGTCTCATAAGTGTATATTTATGTAGCAAGAGAGAGTTTTTTTTCTGTGTGAGTTTTTGTTTTTGTTTTGTTTTTTTTAGTTTTTATTGAGTGCCTCTTGTATGTGCAGCACTATTCTGGGTATAGAGGGATTAACAAGACGGACAATGTCCCTGTCCTCATGGAGTTTATATTCTTGTGGGGAGAGACAGTTAATAAATAAAATAATTAGTGAGAAAATATTGGACAATAAGAAACATTTATGAAGAATGAATCAGATATCTTAGTTGTAAATGGCAGAATTCACTGTAGTTAGTTTAAGCAGAAAAAATATTTTTAAAGGTTATAGGTAATTCACAGAATCTTTGGGGGAAGCCAGAGAATCAATCTTGGAATCTACTTAGCCAGGAACAATGCCCAAATTATACCACTAATCTACATCATTGAACTCTACTGCTTTTGCCACTGTCTATCCTGAGAATGAGATGCAACTGCTAGGGCCTTTACCATTTCTCCTTCTGAAAGAAAGCTGCTATCTGTCTGAAATTTTCTTCAGAATGGATTCCATATGGTGCTTTGATTATATCACTTGTTTCCTAATTGAAATAGCATGCGGATGCGTTAAGTTGGCAGAACCTAGGTCACTGACTTACCTGTCTCTAGTTTGCAAGAGAGGCTGGTAAAGTGAATATCTGCCTTTTGTCTTGGGGAGACAGGAATTATGAGAAGAGAAATTCTCCAAAAGGAGGAAGGCTGTGTAAAGGTGCCTGCTAATTAAAAACCATGGGAAATCTGATCTGGTAGAAAGTGATTTCAGGGTTAGTTTAGATTTGACTAGTCAGAGAAGGCGTCTCTGAGGTCAAGATACTTAAGCTGAGCCCTAAATGACAAAGAGAAATCCATGTAGTAAGGGTTAAGAATAGTTAAGTATAGTAAGTAAGTGAAAGGGCCCTGGTTTGGGACCAGGATTGGGTTTGGGATTGTGAATGAGGTTGGCTTATTGGAGGAACAGCAAGAGGACTGATGTTGCTGAGGTGTAGTGAGTGAGAGGAAGTGTAATATGAGATAACAAAGGAGAGAAGGGTTTGGTTTTGTTTTGTTTTAGCAGAAGTTTGAGGTCAATCATTTTATTTTCTTTTTCCTCCCTGAGATGTCCCCTTGAGAGTGGGGACATAATTATAGGTGTGCAGAAAAGAAAGATATTTCTGTGTTATTAAACCCTATGAGCTGTTGGATATGGAGTGACTAAAATTTTTTGTGTACCATTTAGGAGGAGAACAACATGAGGTTTCTAGCAAAGATATGAAATACTAGAAAGACTACATATCAAGTGAGTAGTGGGATGAATCCTTCTGTTTTCATTCAGTACCCCAACCTGATGAGTCTTTAGAGACATTGCTTACTTGCTCCTCTTACCTTGATGTACAGATACAATGTTTTGTGGTCATCGTTCCTTGTATTTTACTAGCTCTCATAACTGCTTCAGAATGGTGAACGTCTCTAACCCTAAATCTTTCTTATTAAGTAATTGTATTATATACTGAAGTGATAGAAAAATGCTTTTTAGGCTCTTTTTAAAAAGAACTCAACCCCACAAGTGAGGAAATTTTGCCTTTGGAACACAAAACAGTTACCATTCTGAATAAAGGAGACTATGTCTCTTATTTACTGTTTTCCGTTCTCCATTTCCAGTTCAGATGGGGACAGATAGTCCAGATGCATCTAATATTCTCATACTGCAGAGTAGCATTTGTACTTGAGATGGACTGACAAGACCATCGGTAATACTATTCTAACTCAGAGTTTCTCAGCCTTGGCACTACTGCTATGTACCAGATAACTCTTTGTGATTGGGGCACTCTCCTGTGCATTGTAAGATATTTAGCAGCATATTAGCTTCTACCCATTAGATACCAGTAGCACCTTCCCCGCTTGTGATAACCAAAAAATGTCACTAGACATTGCCGATATCACTCCTGGTTGAGAATGACTGTGTTAACTATATCTTTTCTGCCATCTTTTAGAATTGTTTCTCCTATTTGCTCTTTCTAATAATACCGAAGGCCATACCCTGTAGATGCTTTGCAGAGAATGTATCCATGTGAACAGCTCAGCATATGATCTCTTAATCCCAAACATGCAGGAAGTTTTATTATTTCAGCATGAGAAGCCAAAACTTCTTTTCCTTGTTTGTGTATACTTTGGATTTTTCCAGTACTATTTTTGTAAGATCACGTAAGATAATGTACTAAAAAGTACACTGTTGGCGATGTTAATGAATGTAATGGTTGACTCCTCAATAACTATTTTACCTTTCCCCCACTGTACAACAGCAATATGTTATCTGAATTTGAACCCCGCTTCACATGCAAACGGATTAGCTTAACAGTGTTTTTGAAGCTGCCAGTTACGACCTATTAAAGGATCATAAAATCAACTTAGTAGAGCCCTGGTGGTGTGGCTCAGTTGATTGGCTCATGGTCTCATATGCTGGAAGGTTGCAGGTTTGATCCCCAGTTGGGGGCGTGTACGAGAGGCAACCGATCTATGTTTCTCTCCCTCATTGATGTTTCTCTCCCTGCCTCTCTCTCTCCTCCCCCCTATCTCTTTCTAAAAATCAATGAAAACATATCCTCTGGTGAGGATTAAAATAAAAAAAAAATCAACTTAGTGGAGGGGTAAACAACTTAAAAAAAATAAGTATAATACAAAAAAATGAGTGCATTGTGCGTGGTAAAGATAAGTATTATTTTATAAAATGTTAACTTGTCTGTGTCTATATTTGATTGTACTGATTTTTTTTAAAAGGTTTTATTTATTTTTAGAGAGGAGAAGGGAGGGAGAATGACAGGGAGAGAGACATCGATGTGCAAGAGAAACATCAATTGGTTACTTCTTGTACGCCCCTAACAGGGGACCTGGCTTGAAAGCCAGGCATGTGCCCTGACCAGGAGTTGAATCCCAGTGACCTTTCGGTTTTCAGGATGATGGCCAACCTACTGAGCCAAACTAGTCAGGGCTGTACTGAGTCTTGATGTAAAATATATTTCTTATCGTGGCTTGTGGTTGAAAAAGTTAAAAAACCGCTGTCTAAGCCAATCAAGTTTCATCCCTCTCGCCAATGATTAATTCAGGAACCCAGGTCTAAGCCAGTCTGTTCATGGAATTCCTCTGGTGGCAGTAACTGATTTTGGGATAGGAACATGACCTCACTTGGTCCAGTAAATAGGAAGGAAAGGGAGCTCCCTTATATATAAGGGAGCCTTCAGTCTTTTACTCCATGAGTACAGGGAAGCCGGCAATTCACCCACTACTGGGTGTCAACTTTAAAACCGCAGGAAGAATCAGCCAATGAGGATAAAGATGGACACATCCTGGGCTCTCAGAGACATTGTGGAACTGCTGGATTAACTAGCCCGAAAGCCTGCTTCTACCTTTGGTTCTTCATGCATGGACAGAAGTGTTTAAACCACTTTAAGTTTGTTTTGCTCTGTTTGTAACTTAAAGAGTACTGACTGATGGGTGTAGATGATAGGAGTGGTGATTTGGAATAATTGCTGGGAATTCATCTTATTTTCTATAGAATCTGGATGAAAATCATACTGACTCCTTTTTCTCTTCCAGGAAATAGAATGGGGACTAAGTTACTTCAGGTCTCACATAGAACAGATCACTTTATTTGAATGCAGTGTTTACTGTTTGTAGAGTGTGCCGCTTTATGAATATGTGAATATTAAGGGCCCTATTAGCCATTCAGTTTTTGTTTTTTCTTTTCATTTATTGGGGTTGAAGTGTACTCTACTTCTAAACTTTCTTTTTACTTATTCTCAGAGATTCTTTTGTTTTCTGAGCTCAGAGAACAGCTATGATTTTCCTTTACTGGTATGTTGGGTTGTATTTATTTACTTTAAAGTATTCAAAGGGAAAAAATTATTTGTATCATTCTTTTTAAATGGCAAAGAAAAGAAATCAAGTGTGTGTATAGAAAAAGCCTATGAGAAAATAAAAATTATTAACTTGTCTGACTTAGAGTCTTTTATTCTAGGTATTCTTATCAGGAGCATACAATTATTCCAGAATATTTTCATCACCACAAAGAGAAACCCAATACCCAAATAAACAAACAAACAAAACAGAAACAGACTCATAGATACAGAGAACAGGCTGATGGTTGCCAGAGGAAAGGGGTTTTGGGGGACTGAGTGATAAAAGGTGAAGGGATTAAGAAGTACCAATTGATAGTTACAAAATAGTAATGGGGATGTAAAGGTACACCATAGGAGATATAGCCAGTAATATTGTAACAACTATGTATGGTGCTAGGTGGGTACTAGAAATATCAGGGGGAACACTTTGTAAATTATATGATTGTCTAACCACTATACTATACACCTGAAACTAATACAGAAATAATATTGCATGTAAACTGTAATTGAAAAATAAAATTTAAATTAAAAAGAAAAGAAACCCTGTACCCATTAGCAGTCACTCACCATTCCTCCCTCCACCCATACCCTGGAAATCAGTAATTTATTTTTTTATTTCTGTGGATTTTCCTAATCTGAACATTATACTTAAGTGGAATCATGTAACATATCGCCTTTTGTGACTGGTTTTCTTCACTTAACATAATATTTTTAAGGATCATCCATGTTGTATCACGCTTCAGTACTTCATTCCTTTTTATTGCATAATTTCATCCATAACATTTCAACAGCTGATGAATGTTTTGGTTGTTTCCATTTTTGGCTACTATGAATAATACTGCTATAAACATTCTTGTACAAGTTTTTTTTTTTTTGGTGAGTGAACATTTGTTTTTATTTCTCTTGGGTATATACATAGAAGTAGAGTTGCAAGGTCATAGGATAATTCTGTTTAACTTTGTGAGGAACTGCCAAACTGTTTTCCAAAACCACTGCACTATTTACAATCCTGGCAGCAATGAATGAGGGTTCCAATCTCCCTACATCCTCATTACTCATTAATACTCATTATTGTTTGCATTTATTTATTTATTTATTTTGTTTTGTTTATGTTATATTATAATCGTCTGAAGCACAGGATAACCAAGAAGAAAAATTATATTCTGGTACAACCACCTAATTTCTAGAAAAGAGAAAGGAAAGAAAGGAAGTGATATGATATGAACTTTTTTGATCAGAAGACTCCGTGAAATGAGAGGGGTGTTTATCATCTTTTTTATTTTAGTCATGCTAGTGAGTGTGAAGTGGTATCTCATTGTGGTTTTGATCTGCATTTCCCTAATGACTAATGATGTTGCCTACTTTCATGTGCTTATTAGCCATTTTTATATCTTTTTTGGAGAAATGCCTATTCAACCCTTAGCCCATTTTTAAATCAGGTTATTTGCCTTTATCTTGTTGAGTTGTAAGAATAGGGATGTCTTTAGAAAGCTTTTCTTTATTTCATTATGAATTTATCATCTATTCATTTTCTGTCTTATAACTCAGAATGTTTTCCCAAAGAAGGCAGTCATGTGTCCTTTTCAGTGTCTTTCAGCTTTTTAAAGTGCCAGTCTTAAAGACAGTAGGTCATGTTTTATTTTTTTTAAATGAAAGTGGAGATTGTTGATTCAAAAAGATAAGTGGAAGAAATTATAAAGCACTACCATTATAGAGCAAATGTGTTAGGATCTGCTGAAATGAATTAAATCTCTTTAGTTCCTGTGGGAATCTGATTAATCAGGGAAGCCATTACTGCTGAATGTGTCAAACAAATGCTGTTGGTTCCTGGCACACTCCTTAAGTACACTGCTTCAGGAGGAATATAAGGAACATTTATACCTAGTATTGCAAGGTTTTATACATAACATTTTGATTATGTATTTGTTTTACCCTCCCTCAAAAGGTATGTGGGTGTTCAAAGAATTCATAACTGGTTTAACTGAATCATGAGAATGATTTACATAGCAGTCATATGTACCATCTATTATAGTAGCAAATGAAGGCTGTTAAATATATCCTTAGCTTGATTAAATTATAGGAGAGAACATCCATGATACCAAAATTAGCCTTTTGATTTTTTTCTGCATTTACTGGGTTTAATATGAATGTAATCTTTCAGTAAGAGCAGTTACACCTGATTAATATTAAATGGGGAAAAGTGAAGTACATAAATAGAAAATCTGTAAGGAGTGTTGAAAGAAAAGTAGAGAGGATTGGAAAGAATACAGGCTGTGGTGCCAGACTGGATTTTAAAATCTACCATTTCCTCCTTGGGTGACCTTGGACGAGCCACATTTATCTCTAAATATAAGTCTTCTCATATCTAAAATGGGGTGGATAAAATCTACCTTGTAAGATTGTTGTAAAGATAAAATGAGGCAATATATGAAAATCATATAAGCTAGTGTTTAATAGCCTAGCTTGATGATACCTGTTATATATTATGTTTCAAATACATACATATCAGGGGGGCAAAATTTAGTTAATCTTTTTTAGCTGAAATTGAACATCTATCAACCTTTTTTTAAAGTATATTTTATTGATTATATTATTACAGTTGTCCCAGTTTTTTCCCTTTTGCCCCCCTCCGCCCGGTACTCCTGTTGCCTCCAATAATCCCTCCTCTTAGTTCATGTGCATGGGTTGTACATATAAGTTTTTTGGCTTCCCGATTTTCTGTATTATTCTTAACATCCCTCTTTCTATTTTGTACTTACCAATTATGCTTCTTAATCCCTGTACCTCTCCCCCCTCCCCTTTCCCTTTCCCTGCTGATAACCCTCCATGTGATCTCCATTTCTATGATTCTGTTCCTGTTCTAGTCATTTGCTTAGTTTGTTTTTGTTTTTGTTTTTTTAGATTCAGTTGTTGATAGTTGTGAGGTTGTTGTCATTTTACTGTTCATCGTTTTGATCTTCTTCTTTTTCTTAAATACGTCCCTTTAACATTTCATATAGTAAAGGCTTGGTGACGATGAACTCTTTTAGCTTTACCGTGTCTGGGAAGCACTTTATCTGCCCTTCCAATCTAAATGGTAGCTTTGCTGGATAGAGTCGTCTTGGATGTAGGTCCTTGCTTTTCATCGCTTTGAATACTTCTTGCCAGTCTCTTCTTGCCTATAAAGTTTCTTTTGAGAAATCGGCTGATAGTCTTATGGGAGCTCTTCTGTAGGTAACTCTCTGCTTTTCCCTTGCTGCTTTTAAGAGTCTCTCTTTATCTTTCACTTTTGGTATTTTAATTATGATGAGTTCTGGTGTGTTCCTCTTTGGGTCCAACTTGTTTGGGACTCTGTGCTTCTTGGACTTGTATGTATATTTCCTTCATCAAATTAGGGAGATTTTCTTTCATACTGTTTTTCAAATAAGTTTTCAGTTTCTTGCTCTTCCTCTTCTCCTTCTGGCATCCTTATGATTTGGATGTTGGCACATTTGGAGATGTCCCAGAGTCTTCTCATACTATCCACCTTTTTTTTGAATGGTTTCTGTTCTGGTTGAATGTTTATGTCTTCCTTATGTTCCAAATCATTGATTTGAATCCCAGCTTCCTCCCTTTCATTTTAGTTACCTGTGGATTTTTCTTTATTTCACATAGTGTAACCTTCATTTTCTTCCTTTATGTTGCTGCCATACTCAGTGAGTTCTCTAAGCATTCCTGATCACCAATGTTTTGAACTCTGCATCTGTTAGGTTGGGTATCTGTTTCGTTTAGTTATTTTTGGGAGATATTGTTCTGTTCTGTTTCATTTGGGCCATATTTCTTTGTCTTCTCAATTTGACAGTCTCCCTGTGTTTTGCTTCTGTATATTAAGTAGAGCTGCTTTGACTCCCTGTCTTAGTAGTGTGGCCTATTGTAGGAAAGGCACCTATAAATTGTTTGGGGTGGAGCCTTAGGTAATTGCCAGGGTGGGGCCACCTACTTTACCCCTTTGTGGCCCTGTGTGGGCAGAGGGCTTAGAGAGGGGACTGTGCCACTGCCCGACTTCTGGAGACTTGCCTGGCGCTTGCCATGTTTCCAGTCATTTCACCCATTCCCTGTATGCGACTTCCAGCATACAGGCGCCCTTCCAGCTGTTGCCCTGGTGTTGAATCCCAGAGTTGGTGGGTTTGCATATATTTTAAGACTGTGTGGGCCCTTTAAGGGAGTTTCCTGAAAATCTGGCAGTTTCTTCCACTGCCCCGCCCCCCACTTTTTTACAACCAGAAGTTATGGTGATTTACCTTCCCGGCGCTGGAACCCTGGGCTATGTGGTCTGACCTGGAGCTGGGATCGCTTTGTCCCAAGATGTCCCTCCTGATTTTACCTACCTCAAGTGACTGTGGGACCGCCTGTGCTTGTCCTGATACCTCTCCACACCACACCACATCTCCTTGCCTCTTCACCTTGTCTCTGTGTCTCTGCCCCTCCTACCCACCTGGATGAATGTGGCTTCTTTAAATCCTTGGTTGTGGATTTTCTGGCAGTTCTGAGTGTTACTTGTTTTGAGATTTAGTTGTAATTCTTTTTGTGGTTGTGTAAAGAGGCAAAACTTATCTACCTACACATCCATCTTGACCCTGCGCAAGATCTGATTTTAAGATTAATTAAAGTTGAATCAAGGATGTTTTACTGGGCTTCAATTAATAAAATATCTCTCAGGGGAAATGGTGATGAACAAGTTTTTCCTTGCCCGGGCAAAGCAACTGCTTCCAGTGGTGGCCAGCTGGGCAAAATATCCACCAAGCATCTGTCAACCTTGACAAGCCTTTCTGATCATTTAATTTCATAGAAGGTAGCTAAAGCAAACCTGGACCTACTTTCTTTTTAAAGAATTATTTTTTTACTTTAATGGTAAAATATGCTTGCTAAAGAAAATTTGGAAAATTATTTTGAAAGTTACATTTTTAAAATTTAAAAAATAGATAGGAATCTGTGAACAGAGGCTTTAAATTGGAATGTAGTCCAAGAAGGAAAGAAAAATCTCTTTAGTTAATAGTAACAATATTAATTGGAAATTGTGAGTAAGAACTGAAGGAGGATTCTTTAAAGACTGATACATACTACAAAAGAAATTTGTTGCTTTACTTAGACCTAAACAGACATTTACAGAATACCAGTGGGGAGGATGTATAATCAAGAGTAACTTCAGAGTATTATTAAAATAGGCTCAAAATGAAATGAAGCTTCTAAAGTTACTAAGACAACAAAAACAATTTAAAAAACTGTGGCATAATAGGAATAGGTAAGAATGGGTTTGCTATTTATGTATAATGCTGTTGAAACAAATGACAATGAAAGCATAATTCTTTACCTCTTAAAAGAGATCCTGATAAGGAATCTCTTTTGACTTGAAGGATGGAAAACGACACTAATAAAGGCTAGTCTAAGTGTGAGAATAGTGAAGAGCCTATGAAGGAGCATATAGTTATCCAGGCACTCCATGGCACTCAGAATTTACATACGAGATTATCCATGACCTTTGAAAAATCTTACAAAATGAAAGAAGGACTAGAAGATTAAAGATGGGACTTGTGAAAAGAGAAGAAAGTAGATTTGCAGACCAAAGAAAGACTAGTGACAGGCAAGATTCTAGAATGGATAGTTAAAAATTGATTTTAAAAATTGTACACTGTTTAAGGAGGAAGTAGTAGTTGCAGAGTACCCTAATTTTCTTTACATATAGGGTTGTGAAACTAGTGGTTGAGTGAAATGTTATGTCCATGTAATTCAGTATAGTAGCCACTAGACACACAGGCGAGTGGAAATGTGTATAGTTTGAATACAGATGAACTGTATGTGTAAAATATGCACCAGGTTATTTACATGGTGAAATAGTAATATTTTAGATATATTGTATTAAATAAAAATATATTAAAATTAATTTTACCTGTTTTTTAACTTTTAAAAATGTGGCTATAAGACTTTTAAATTATATATGTAACTCACATATTGGAATTATATTGGGCAACAGTGTGCTTTAGGAATAGTAATAGTTAACTGAGTTAATTTTGGAAAATTTAAAATTAAGATATTGGATATTAAATCAATGTTATAATAATTTCCTAGTAAAAAATGAGTACTTTACATTCTTATAATTATTGGGCTTACAACTAAACATACATAGAATTCTAATAAAAAGAATGCATATACCTAATGATACGATGTTCTAATTGTAGTGACTAACAGTAAACAATGGGAAAATGGTTCCAATAGGCAGACACTTTGTTCAGCATTTTAAAATCAATTATTTTTTCAAATTAAAGTTTTAATTTTGAGATAATTACAGGCATACCTTGGAGATAGTGTGAGTTTAGTTCCACACCAGCACTATAAAGCAAATATCCCAATAAAAAGAGTTGCAAATTTTTTGGTTTCCTGTGCATATGAAAGTATGTTTCTACTATATTGTAGTCTACTAAGTGTGCAATTGCATTATGTCTAAAATATAATATACATACCTTTATTAAAAATACTTTATTGTTAAAAAATAGTAACCATCATCTGAACCTTCAGTGAGTCATAATTTTTTTCACTGGCAGAGTGTCTTACCTCAGTGTTGATTGCTAATCACTGATCAGGGTGGTAGCTGCTGAAGGTCGGGGAAGGGGAGTTGTGGAAGTTTCTTAAAATAAGAAAACAATGAAGTTTACTGCATTAATTGACTCCTTCACGAACAATTTCTCTGTATCACGTGTTGTTGTTTGATAGCATTTACCCATAGAACTTCTTTCAAAATTAGAGTCAGTTCTTTCGTACCCTGCTATTGCTTTATCAACTAAGTTTATGTAATATTCTAAGTTCATTTCAGTAGCCTCCACAGCATCTTCAGCAGGAGTAGATTCCATCTCAAGAAACCACTTTCTTTACTCGTCAGTGCAGAGTAACTCTTATGTTAAAGTTTTATTATGGGATTGCAATAATTCAGTCATATCTTCAGGCTCTACTTCTAATTCTAGTTCTCTTGCTGTTTCCAGTATCTGCAGTTACTTCCTCCACTGAAGTCTTGAACCCCCCAAAGTCATTTATGAGGGTTGGAATCAACTTCTTCCAAATACCTGTTAAGGTTTCTATTTTGACCTCTTCCCATAAATCATGAATGTTCTTAATGGCATCTAGAATGGTGAATCTTTCCCAGAAGGTTTTCAGTTTACTTTGTCCAGATCCATCAGAGGAATCACAGTCTATGGCAGCAATAGCCTTTTGAAATGTGTTTCTTAAATATAAGACTTGAAAGTTGAAATTACTCCTTGATCTATGGGCTGCAGAATGAATATTTTGTTAGCAGGTATGAAAAAAAACATTAATCTCGTACATTTCCATCAGAATTCTTAGGTGACAGATGTATTGTCAATGAGCAGTAATATCTTGAAAGTAATCTTTTTTTTTCCTAAGCTGTAGATCTCAACAGTGGCCTTAGTCAGTAAACTGTGTTATAAACAGGTATGCTGTCATCCAGGTTTTGTTGTTTCTTTATAGAGCACAGGCAGAGTGTTTTCAGAATGGTAAGTGAGCATTGGCTTTAACTTAAAATCACCAGGTGCATTAGCCCCTAACGATTATTTTTTATTGTGGTAAAATATATGAAACATAGTATTTATTTTAACTTTTTGTAAGTGTACAAATCAGTAACATTAAATATGATCACAGTGTTGTGTATCCGTCACCACTATCTGTACCTCAAATTTTTTCATCATCTCTCCCAGACTCTGTACCAATTAAACAGTAACTTCCCTCCCGCCACCTCTTTAGTAACCACCATTCTTCTTTCTGTTTCTGTGAATTTGCCTATTCTAGGTACCTCGTGTAAATGTAATTACACAATATATGTCTTCATGTATCTGTTATTTCACTAAGCATAATGTTTCATCCATGTTGTAGCATGTATCAATCCTTTTTATAGCTGAGTAGTACTGTAACATTCCACATTTTTATTAACAACATGGATGAAATATTGATGATTTTCTTTGCAATTCTATATATGACCTGATGCTGTCAATAAGTTCTATAGTTAATGTGTTGTTTTTTCAAAATAGAGATTGAAAATAGTTATTAGAATAAAGGATGGACTAAATTGCTTAAGAAGTAGTAAATATTGGTACGTGTAAAATTTCACATGGGGTTCTAAAAATAAGTGTTTCTGTAGATGGATGCTATGTGGTTTAACAGCAGGTAACAAAAAATACCTGGGGGGGTTTCATTTGACAGAAATGATTAATGTGAGTATACAGTGTGATCTGGGCTCTGTTAATAGATGCAAAGTGTCAAGGAGGAGGATGATTGTTCTAGGGTACTGTGTTCATTCCTGGGTACCTTATTTGATGGGTACACATTTTAAAACAGACATATTTAAGAGAGAAACTGGGATGATCTGACAGGAAGGTATTAGAATAAAATCTGTTATAAGATGGAGTGGACTACCTTGAGACGTAGTCAGGTCCTTGTCAAAGGAATTGTTCAAGCAGAGGCTGGCTACACACCTGGAAGGGGCATTATAAAGAGTATTTCAGTACCTGTAATTGGGGGTGTGGGGATAGAGAAGGTTCTCCATTATGCGTATTACCTTTGTGGGTCCTTAACCTTGAGGTTTTGTAATTACAGAACATTGTAGAACCCTGGGGTTTAAACTGTTAATAATGGTTGTCTCTGGGGAATGGGAATACCGGGAACTGTCACTTTCCGTGTTACATGTTTCTGTATTTAATTTTAGTTTTTACATCAACTATGTATTACTCTATTTTTAAAGAAGCAAAAAACTGTGGTACATTTACACAATGGAATACTACACAGAAGAAAGAAGGAACTGTTGTTATGTTTTGCTACAGCATGGATGGAACTGGAGAATATTATACTGAGTGAAATAGGCCAGTTGGTGAAAGACAAAAACCATATGATCTCACCTGTAAGAGGAATCTAATGAATAAACTAACAAACAAAATAGAACCACAGGCATGGAAACATGGACTAGATGGAAAGTGACCAGAGGGGAGGAGGGGAGAGGGGGATAATGGTGGAAAGAAGGGGAAGGGACTAGACAAAGAACATGTATGAATGACCCACGGACATGGACAAAAGTGTGGGGATTGACTGTGGGAGTGCTGGGTGGGCTGAGTGGAGGAGGGGGGAAAATTGGGACAACTGTAATAGAATAACAATGAAAAATTATTTAATAAAAAATAAAAAGTCAGAAAAGTCAAACAAATACTCTTGTTTTGAAAATCAGTACAATTTAATATTTTAATTTTTTAAATTTCAAAAACAACAGTAAATACAACATTTTTAGCCTTTGAAACCCTTTGTGTGTATGGAGAGGTGTATGTACACATGGAAGTGCGATACATGAATTTTGTTTTACATCTTTGGGAAAGTGGTTTACTTAATGTTTGCCTTTATTCCTTTCAGTAGTTCTCTGGGCGATGACAGTGAAAACTGGTTGGGCTTTGGCAGATCATTCTGTAAGCTAAGATTTACCTCCAGTTCCAGGTTTGGGTTATTAGATAGCTAACTAGTAATATTCCGACTAATTTCTATGGTTCACTTTTCTTCCCTGTTGACTGTGGCTGCCTAGTCCCCATGTACAGATAAAGGCTGCTAGTTCTAAAAGGAAGTGAAAGTAGAAAAATTGTTGCATCGTCTTAGAAAAATGTTTCCTTCTAACCCAGACATCTCTTGTTTTCTCTAAGATAGTTGGTTCTATTATATCCCCCAGGCACCACGGTTGGCCTCTTATGCATGTTGGGAAAGAAAGATTATGACCAACACTTGCCTCCTGGAGATGTTTAGGAGAACTGTTGCTAAGCTGCCTTAGTAAATAGGCTGTAAACAAAACTCTGAGCCACACCTCCCTCCCCCATTATTATCTTAGTAAATTTTAGCTTTGGATTCTAATGATTTAAATGCTTCAGTTCTCTCGTACTTTTAAAATATGTAATATGTCAGTGAAGGGAGTTATTACTATGCTTCCTTTGCCGATTAACAGTGCCCTTTTGATGATTTTTAGGCCAGGCATTTAGAAATCTAAATGGTGGGCAATCTTGGATACTGTTGCTTGATGTCAACATGGAGCTGTTTGGTGTTTGAGACTGTAGTGCTTGGAGAAATGGTTCTGTCAGCATTTGGTCAAAGAGCTTTCACAGGCCGGTTGCTTTCAATGTTTATAAAAAGTTTCCACAAAAGGTTGTTTGTAATTTGCTACAGTATTCACTACAATGTCCCCCAGAGCTTCTTAGTCTTCTTAGTGAAGCATGTAGGGCATATGGCCTGTGGCTTGAACTCTAAATGGCCACAAACATTTTTCTTGAAAATAATTCTTGTTTTCTCCAAACTTCAGGAATTCTTCAGTTGGTACCATAATAATGGTATAGTCTAAACCCTTCAGTCATAAGTTTGCCTTCTTGGAGATGTTACAAGGAGTAAACTGTGTTTTGGGGGTCAGAAAACAAATAAAGTGAATTGATTTCTAATGTAGTATGGCAATAGCAGGACCTTTCTGTTAGAGCAGTATAGGACCGAAAGTGGTAAAACAGATGAGTAGAAACCTCAATTCAAGAAATATTTAATTTAAAAAACAACCAACAACATATTCTATACCTTCTGTGTAAAAGGCCTCACTGCTAGTCCCCAGTGTTGGCCCCAGATCTCAAATAACACATAACCTAATTGTAAGAGATTTATAATTTAAAACCTAAAGTGAGGGGATAAGGGAAGCAACTCTATGTGAATTCCTTGGGAGGAAAATTGGTAGTGTTTCACCCTTTTCTGCATTTTATCTTTTGACCTGAATTTCGAAGGTAGGCTGCCCTGATTATAGCATGCCGACATCCCTAACAACTTCTCATTTTCCTCCTGCTTTTAAGTTGACATGGGAGAAGGGATGGGCGGTGGTATAGATGAGGGCTGGATTATCTGTAGATACCGTTGCTCTTTAGTAATCATTAGGGCTAGCAGGCTTGTGGGAGCTTGTGCAGCTGGAGAAATCCTGTAATATTTTATTTACACTTTAAATTTTTAATTTTTAAAGTCATCTTGTAATATTTTAAAAGAATGAGAGTGAGAGCCTAGACTGAAAGTGGGGACAGTTACAGACTGCTATAAAGAAAAACCAGTGAAAAAACTTGCTAGCTCTGTTAATGGAATAAAACTTATAATTATCGCAATCAAAAAGAGTTTATTTGAGGAAGATAGAGAAGGAATTGGAATAAAGTTATATGAATAAATACCCTGGGGACTCTGAGAAGTTCCTCCCCTTTTTTCCTACTTAGTTATATGTCCAGCAAATCAAAAATAGCCACGTGGAGTGAAGAGTAGAGCCAATCATGTATAGTAATAAAGTAATATGTACCCTGCATGCCGGATTTAGCTTTTAGGTTGAGCAAATGTTAGAAAAGACTCTATTTTTTCCACTGGTTTGTGCTGTTTGTTTTAAGTAAAAAGAGACAAAAAGACAACACCTTTCTAGAAAGTTTATGCTAAGCAAGGAAATGTGTATTCTTAACTCTCTTGAAAAAGGAAATGTTGAGTACTGATAGCCATGATGTTGACATCGTAGTCTCATATTTCAATAGTTAAATATTATAAATAACAGAACATAAAGAAATGTTATGTGAAACTTATAATTTCTTATCTGTGGAAATTATGTACTTGGTAGAGTTTGTAAATTGAATTTATTGGGGTTAGGTCAACAAATAAAATTATATAGGTTTCAAGTGTACAATTCTACAATACATTATCTGTATGTTACACTATGTGCTCACCAGCCGAAGTCTAGTCTTCTTCCTTCACCGTTCATCCCCACTTACGCTCTTTTGCCTGTCCCCACCATCAGCCCTCTAACCCTGTATTTGGTATAGTTTTAATGGCACCCTTCTGCTTAAAATCCTTTGCTGCCTGTTGTCTGGAGAATATGTCTTAAGCTGCATGAGCTTTGGTATTGAAAGTCCTTCACGGTTTGAACCCAGTCTAATCTTCCATGTTCTTTTTTTGTCCTCCCGTTTGCAACCTAGGCTTTTGTTGTGCTAGGTTCTTGAAACATGCCTTACGGTTGTCTTTATTCACAGCTTCTTTGTATGTAGGATGTCCCTCCTGGCCCTTTTCACTAGTCAAAATGTTACTCATTCTTTAGGGTCCCACCTATTTTGTTTACTTGAAAAGTAGTATTTTTGAATACTATTTTGAATACTACTTTTTGTATAGTCCTCGTTAAATTTAGCTAGAGTCAAAAGTATGTTTGGGTATGTGTTAGAAGGCAAGTACTGTGTGCACTTAGTATAAATACTTAAGCTTAAATGTTGTCCTACAGTGATGTGCTACATGTTGTATTGATAGATGCACAGGAAATTGTAATTACTAAGGTAAGAACTATTGGAATGTCTAGTTGTAACTTATGTTAATATTTTTTAACTGCTAGTGACTAGTTGACTAGTTGCCAAAAAAAGAAAAGGTTGGAATGACGAGTATACATTGCAGTGAAGCTCATATTCAGATGGGTGGTAGGCCCTTTTTAAAAAAATCTATTGGGGTGATGTTGGTTAATAAAGTTATATAGGTTTTAGGTATACAGTTCTGTAATATATCATCTCTAGATTGTACTTTGTGAGGAAGACCCTTTTATACACTTTAACGTTTGGGATTATGTGTAGCATAATTCGAATCTTGTTAAATTGTATTTTGTCAAATAGGATTTTAAAAAATCCTAAGTGTTGGAAATAGGAAAGGTGGAAAAGTCAGACTGTATGTATGCTTTTGAAAAAAAATTCTAGCTAAAAGTATTAAGTCCTAGGCGAATTCAGTATTTTAATAGCCTTCCTTTTAGCAGTCCTTCAGGCTTTTCTGTTTATGATATAGAGAAAAAATTTCTATTTTAAAGAAAGCTAGCTTATGCTCTTGTATTCTGACTTTTTGCGGGAGTAGGTTTAGAGTGTGTCATTATTCAGCCTCTCATCTGCTAAAGTAGGCTGAGGTTATGAAGTTAGCCAGTGAAGAAAATTAGGGTTTTTATTGTTACTCTGCTTCAATCCTGTTAGTCAGCGTTTTTCCACCTTGCTATATGTTGATTAGTGATAGCTTTTTTGGTTACTGTTTGAAGGCCGGCTGGAAAAGAGTGCTCTCATGGTCTTTTTCCCAGTAGCATGAAACGTTCCCTTCCATTACCTCAAGATAGGAAGCGCCATGGCTTATGTCTGATCATAACAGTGAAATGACAGATTATACTGTCAGGAATGGCTTTCTCAAAACAAAACTTCTTACCTATCAGTTTTGTTGGAATTTTTTGAACAACCAAGCTTTAGGATTGTGATTTGCAGTTCTGCATTTCTCTCTGACTTCTGTCTCCTATTCCTATTTATATTTGACTTATTTGTTTTCTTTTTTGAAAAAGATTTTATTTACTTAATTTAGAGAGAGGGGAAGGAATGGATAAAGCAAGGGATAGAAACACTGATGTAAGAGAGAAATATCAATCAACTGCCTCTCACATGCCCCCTGACTGGGGACCGAACCCACAACCCAGGCATGTGCCCTGACCGGAATTGAACTGGCAACTTTTCGCTTTGCAGGATGATACCCAACCCACTGAGCAACGCCGGTTAGGGCTGTTGTTTTCTTGATTTTTAACTTTGATTCCAGCAAGCTCATAAAAGCTCACGTAGTACAGGGGTGGGTTCAAACCAATTGGTACCATGAGTCATTTGCTCCTTTGCCAGTGCAAACAATGTGCTCCTCTTAATGTGTGATTGTATCTCTTTGTGAGAACGGATCCTGACCCAGCTGTGGCAGTGTGGAGACAAGAGCATGAGAGAGGAGGATTTCTAGATCTAATAGGAAAGACTTATTGGATACCTAAAGATTATAGCTCTATTTGGCATAATGTCGGCTGTTCCAGTGTATTTCAATAGTTGTTAATGAAATATTAATGCATTTTTTCATATATTTAATTATAAACACAATTAATCTCCCCCTTAAAGATACAACAGCTAATGAGTTTAATAATTGAGCTCTTGAGAGAACAGCATTTATTGACCATGTCTAAATAGAGGTGTCAATAGACAAAAGTAAATTATGTCCAAAATATGCCCCTGTGATTTATAGGCATTCACTGAAAAGGATAAACATACAGAAATGGTCTCCTTTGGAAAGTGAAAACTGTTTTCATACCAAGTGGAAGGCAGGCATCTGTACTATAAGAAGAGTGCCCATGTCCCTTGTGGTCAGTGGTAACCATTCTTGACATTTCCTGTGGCATGCTTTCAAGTTGACTGTTGCTCACGGATTATTTGTATCTAAAACTTCTATTTGATTAGTCTGCTTGTTTCCACTTGTTCCTGTTTTTTCTGTGTGTTCCGTCCATCTTTGTCATCATAGGCATTTTTTGAGACTTGTGATTCTCTTTCACTTATACTCTGTTGCATTACTATTTCCCCCCAGAGGTTCTCAGAATTTTAATACAAATTTCAGCCATATTTTTAGACTACCAGGCTTTTTGTTAAGGGAGTAATGCTCAGAAATGAATATGATTCTTATAGTCACAGTCTACTGGTTACCACTGGTCAGTTGCTTTTATTTATAAATTAATAGCCGTGGCTTTTTATATGTTCATTGAGTGCCTGCCCGTTCATGGACCAGAGTGACTGTGAAGATTAAATCTTGTAGGGTTCATATAGGGCACAGTGGAACATAAGTCAGACATATGTGTTGCCTGGCAACTTCCATACATATAGGTATACCTAATAATGACAAGCCATTAATTTTAAAAGAATCTGTTGCCCATGGCAGCATTTGGACTATGGATAAATTACAGCGATTCATTTTCTCCATGGAGGAGATAGAAAGCACCAGAGTACCTGTGTTGCGAAAGGTCTTTCTCCCAAAGATGTAGTTAGAATCGCCATTTGCTCTTTGGGCAACTTCTGAGCTGATTTTTAAGGGGTGCAAAGCCATAAATACTACTAAGAATTATACTTAAGGTAGGAAGTCAGGGAAAATTGGGAAACAAGTATCCTGTATTTGGCTTTGGTATCTACCAATGGGTGTGTGAGTGTGAGTGGGAGTGGGAAAGCAAGAGCCACTTGATCACCACATTGTGTTTATGGCATTGCCTAGTGATGGGCTGTCTAGAGAAAGGTTCCTGGAGCCCCTTTGATATAAGTGCTAAATGAGGGGGAGATGGTAAACTTAACTATAATTCATTTTTTATTCATTCAACAAATATTTATACCTAGTACCTACTGTGTATCAGCACTGTTTTAATCATTGGAAGCATTTTTTTTTCTGTACTTGTTCATTTAAGGTGCTATGTAAGTCATATTTCTACTTCTAGAAGCTTGCAGTATAAGCTTCCTGATATAAATTAGTGCATTATGAACTTAGAAGCAGATGAATGAAACTTTAACCAAAAAAATTTTATTTTGCATTAGCACCTAGAGGGACAGATTCTCATATTGGAAAGTAGCTATGAAGGAAACGTGACAGATTTGGTATATGTATGACAGAATTTGAGACTAACTAATTAGACTTGAAAAGAACCATTGTTCTACGTAGTGGCATTACGTCCAATTAGTGTCTGATGGCAGCTGATTCAAAGTGAGCAAGGTACTATCCATCAGTACAAATAAGCTGCAGCTCTTTCCAATAATTCAGCCACTTGTTTATGTAGGTTATGCTATAGCTCATCATTTTCACTTCCCCGTCTTAACAGTTTCGTATATGTATGTGTGTGTATACACACATGTATATGTATATTTTGTTTTGTTTTTTGAAAATTATTTAACCAGATCATTTTAAACCCACCTTTAATATAGGAAGTCTTTTCTATATTTTCCGTAATTTTATTCTGTATATTATATAATAACTGTATAATTAATCTTTTGGCTTCATTTTTTCCTATTCTAGATCTAAAGCAGGTTTGTTTTTTGGTGTTTTTTTTTAAAAGATTTTCGGATGGTTAGTGTTAGCGGTAACATGATGTTCCTACTTAGTGACAAACCGAGTGCAGACTTGATTGATCAATCGACTGACTTCATTTTGCCAACTAGTTTCTTAAATCCAGAGTTTGGTGAGGAAGAGAAAATGCTAGAATTTTTGGCTGACTGGTCACAAGTTTGGGACAGAATATAAAGCAGCAAGGCTTATGGTAAATTCAAAGTCATAGGCCCACTCTCCTTTCTTTAAAACCTCTGGTTCATACCAGATTTCTTTCTGCCAGACTCGTTTCAGAGTTTTGTTGGAGTATTGGAGGAAGATTCAGATAGACCTCAGGGTCAGCAAATAGTCCCCATAACACCATTTGAGATTTCATATTTTCTTTTAAACCTTGGGCGTTAGTGTAAAATAGAGTTTTCTCTCAAAGTGATCTGCCCTTCTTTTGGATTTGTGTAACAAGGTTTGCTAATAAGTATTTCATATTAATATTATAAAATTGCGTATGTGGCTTGTCTGTGAGTTAAAAACACCATTTATAAACTCAAAAGGCTTCTGAGCAACTTAGATCAAAATAGTTTAATTCCATTTTTTAAGCAAGCAAGTTTATTTCTAAATGTGCAAATTCTACATTTATATCAAGTTATACTTAGTTTTTCTTCCAATGGAGTAAAAACTATTTAGTATTTTATACATAAACAATTACCACAGTGTGTTTGTTACTTGTCTCACAAAGACTCAGTAAACACAGATATTTTGTTAAACAGAGTATCTTTGCAGTACAGCCTTTTTAGTGAGAGCCTTTTTGCTTATTTTTAAATTTCTACTGTACCATATACTATAATGTTTTACATGGGCAGAATTTCTCACCATAGCCTCAGTGTCTTCCTGTGAAAGTCTGTATCACATTTGGCTAAATGTGGTAAAATGTACATAATATAAAATTTACCATTTTAAAGTATATAGTTCGGTGACATTTAAGTACATTTACATCACTGTGTACCGTCACCTCTGTCTATCTCAAGATCTTTGTATCATTCCATACTGAGTAGCTGTTTTTTTCATTATTTTATTGTTGACACTGTTGCTGAGGTCCCCATTCCCACTTCTCCCCCCCACCCCCAGTCCCTGTCTCCTTTTCTTCTGGCCATTGCCACATTGTTATGTGTTCATGGGTTATACATATATGTTCTTTGGCTAATCCCTTCACCTTCTTTCAGCATGTCCCCCTCATACCCCTCCCCTCTGACAGCTGGCAGCCTATCCCATGTATCCATACCTCATTTGTATTTTTTTCAGCAGTTTATTTTGTTCATTAGATTCCAGATATAAGTGAGATCATATGGTATATGTCTTTCCCTGACTGCTTATTTTACATAGTATAATGTTCTCCAGGTTCATCCATACAGTTGCAAAGGGTAAAATTTACTTCTTTTTTATGACTGAGTAGTATTCTATGGTGTAAGTGTCCCATAGCTGTTTTATCCAGTCATCTAGTGATGGACACTGGGCTGCTTCCATATCTTGGCAATTGTAAATACACCGCAATGAACATAGCGGTGCTTATGTTCTTTCAGATTAGTGTTTTGGGCTCCTTTGGATTTATTGCCAAAAGTGTGTATATTCTGCTTTGGGGTTAAATGCCCTGAAGATAGCAATTAAATCCATTTGATCTACTGTGTCATTTAAGGCTGCTGTCTCCTTGTTGATTTTTCTGCCTGGAAGATCTGTCCATTGAAGTCAGTGGGGTGTTACAATCCCTGACTGTGATTGTTTTTCTGTTGATCTCTCCTTTTATGTCCATCACGTTTTGCTTTACCTTTTTAGGTGCTTCTATATTGGGTGCGTAAATGTTTACTAGAGTTATATCTTCTTGCTGGATTGTTCCCTTTATCATTATGTAGTGTCCTTCTTTGTCTCTTACCACAGCCTTAGTTTTAAAGTCTGTGTTGTCTCATAAGTACTGCTACCCTTGCTTTCTTTTCTTTTCCATGTGCATGAAATATCTTTTTCCATCCCTTAACTTTTCTCTGTTTGTGTCTTTTGATCTGAGTTGGGTCTCTTGGAGGCAGCATATATATGGGTCTTGTTTTCTTATCTATTCAACTACCCTCTGTCTTTTGGTTGGGGCATTTATGATATTTACATTTAAGGTGATTATTGATAGATACATATATAGTGCCATTTTATTGTTAGACTGTTTTTCTCTTTTTTTCTTTTTCTTTCTCTTTTTCTTCTTCTTAAAGCAAGCCCTTTAACATCTGTTGCAGTACTGGTTTGGTGTTAACAAATTCCTTTAGCTTTTTCTTGTTTGGGAAACTCATTATCTCTCCTTCAATTTTAAATTATAACCTTGCTGGGTAAAGTAGCCTTGGTTGGAGGTCCTTGCTTTTCATCACCTTGAATATTTCACACCACACCCTTCTGGCCTGAAATGTTTCTGTTGAGTAATCAGGTGACAGTGTAATTGGTGCTCCCTTGTATGTAACTACCTGCTTTTCTCTTGTATCTTTTAGGATTCTCTCCTTGTCTTTAAGCCTTGTCATTTTAATTATGATGTGCCTCCATGTAGGCCTCCTTCAGTCCAAATTATTTGGGACCTTCAGAGCTTCCTGGACTGGTGTGTCTTTTTCCTTCACCAGATTAGGGAATTTTTCTGTATTATTTCTTCAAATATGTTCTTGATCCCTTGTGCACCCTGTTCACCTCCTGGTTTTCCCATGATGTGGATGTTGTTACACTTCTTGTCCAAAATGTTTCTTAAGCTTTCCTCATTTTTTTAAAATTGTTTTTTCTTTTTGCTGTCCTGCCTGGTTGTTTTATTCCATCTAGTCCTCCAAAACCCTGATGCGATCCTCTGCTTCATCTAACCTCTAGTTTATTTCTTCCAGTGTATTATTTATGTCATATAACGCATTCTTTATTTCTGGCTGACCCTTTTTTATGGTTTCTCTGTCTTCTTTCATGCTTTTGAGTATTTTTATAATCATTACTCTAAACTCTATCTGAATAATCGCTTCTCTCCATTTCATCTAGTTCTTCTAGAGATTTCACTTCTTCATTTGGGGTCTGTTTCTTTGTCTTCCTTTTTGGCTGCTTGTTTGTATTTTCCACCTTAGCTGTTTAAACTAATCATCTGCTAAACGGATAACTTATTAAACTAACCAAGCTATAATCAGTAGCCTGGGCTTTAGCACTACCTGGTTCGGCAGAGTAATTCCTCTGGGCGGGTCTGTTGCTTCTGCTCAGGCTGATGCCACTTCAAGGGGACTGCTTTGCCTGAGTAAGGATGGCTTCTGCAGCATGGAATGACTCAGCACAGAGATCCTGGCAGCTGTTCCTTCAGTTCTCTCCCCAGAGGCACCAACCCCATACTTTCTTCAAGGGTCTCTGGCCCACTCTGCGCTCCCTCTGCTGGAGCCCAGGGTAAGTGGCTGTGAACAATATTATGTACGTTTGCTCTTGAAGAGGCTGAGTCTCCAGCTTTCTCTCCCTGGCAGACAGAAACCCTGGTGCTTTTCACGGCTAGATGTCTTGGTTCCTTGCTGGCTCTGGTGCTGTGAGCTCGGGAGCTCAACTTGGTGTTTAGACCCCAAACTTCTCACAGGGAACCACCCCCAACCCCGGTGCTGAAAAATCCCTCCGGAACTTTAGCTGCTGCCCGTGGTAGTCTGGCGAGCCCTCTTGCGTCTCTGTACTCTCTACAGTCACGCTGTGGTGAAGTGTTTTCTTCTTTCTGCCTGTTCCTATGAGGCCTTTCTCTAGCTAGTGTTCAGTTGGTTATTCAGTATGAGTTCTGTACATTTAGTTGTAATTTCAGCTTGGTCCTGCGAGGAGGTTAGCATAGCTTCCACTTACTTCTGCACCATCTTGGATCCTCTCTCCCATTTTTAATTTTTTGAGGAAACTCCATATTGTTTTCCACTTGGCTGCACCAGGAAGACAAACAATCCAGTTAAAAAATGGACAAAGTATCTGAGTAGTAGACCCTTCTCCAGAGAGGACATACATATGGCCAAAAGACTTATGAGAAAATGTTCAATGTCACTAATTGTCAGAGAGATGCAAATTAAAACCACAATGAGATATCACCTTACACCTGCTAGAATGGCCACCATCAATAAATCAATGAACAACAAGTGCTCATGAGGATGTGCAGAAAAGGGAACCTTAGTGTACTGTTGGTGGGAAAGCACTCTGAGTAGCTATTTTTAAAAAGGATTCTATTTATTTATTTTTAGAGAGAGGGGAAGGGTGAGAGCCAGAGAGGGAGAGAAACATCGATGTGCGAGAGAAACATTGATCAGTTGCCTCTTGCATGCCCCCTTTTGGGAATCTGGCCTGCAACCCAGCTTGTGCCCTAACCTGAAATCGAACCAGCAACTTTTCAGTTTGCTGGATGGCACCTGGCCCACTGAACTACAGTAGTTCGGGCCTGAGCAGCTGTGTTTAATGTTTCTAATGAAAGGGCTTCCCACCTGGTTGTGCCTATATTTTGTTTCCCCGCATTGGGTTTTTCTTTGCAACCTGATGTTAGTGTGCATATTTCCTTTCTACTCATTTTTTCACTCAACAAATACTCATATTTGTTGAGCACCTTTGCTGTACATAGTAGGGCATAGAACCTAGTGGTATAACTGTTAGCTATACTATTTTACTACAAAACTATCTGATATCCAGCCATGCTTGACACTATAGTAGTTTTTTTAAATTGAAAAGGAAGAAGTCTCCATGAAATACTTGAATGATGACCAGACTAAAAATGAAAATAATACAAAGTCACATCATGTACCAGGAGAATCCAAAAGATTTTTTTGTGGTGGTAAAAATTTCTTTTATACAATGTTGGATTTTTAGTTAACTTTGTCAAAGGGGAATAACTGTCACCTGTGATTATATAACTATTACCTCCTCATTAAGTTGGAAAAATCTGGCTCTAAAGAGGTACATTATTTGAATTATATTTATTGCTGTGTCTGTCCTGAGCAAGAAATCTGAAGTGCATTATTTTCAGATCTCCTATTAGTTCTATGATATATAACAAGACTTCAGTGTCTGAAATATCTGAAATTGCCTCCAAACAGTGATTATCCTAGCTGCTATGTGTTTGAGGATTTTATGCTATTTTATAATTGTAACATCAGCCGCCATCTGAAATCTAAACTGAATGCAAAATTTCTTATAATTGCTACCATGTAAGGTAGGCCAGGTTACAGAAAAAAGAATTTATTTAACGCTGTGGAGGTCGGCTGATCTGAGAGATACAAACAATTTTCTTAAATATTGTTACGTATATCAGGTGCATAGGTTCAACGTCATGACTAGCTGCCCGTTTGTACATGACTAATGTTAAGCCATTAATGTTTAAGCTGTCAGTTTGTTCATAACACGTGTTTTGTCAGGGTGTGTGATATTTGGTAGTAAATTGTATCTGAGAGATTCCATGAGTTTTCTTCATTTACCATTGGAAATGGCTAGAAAAATGTATCAATTTGATAATCCTAGAGATGTTGAAGAACTTCAGCAAATGCTAGTTGAGTCCAGTGATGAGAATGAGAGTCAAATGTGAAAACGAAGGTGATTTAGAAGATGAAGATTATGTGGAAGTTCATTCAGAAGATTCAGATACTGAGCAAGATATTTCTAGTGAAGAAAGTGAAGATGAATTAGACATGAACGAAGGGTATTTTTTTTGGAAAGGATAAAGAAACAAAATGGAGGAAAAATCCAATAAGAAGACATATTAGAAAACAGTCACAGAATGTTTTGTGTCAACTTCCGTTAGTTCAGCCAAATGCAAAAAGCGCCAAGACAGAACTTGAAACTTGGAACTGCTTTATCACAAATGATATTTTAGATCTACTCTTATTATATACAAATAAATACATTCATTCTATCTTGAGCTGGTTTTCACAAGAAAGAGATGCTAAATGAATAGACAAAATCGAAATGAAAGCGTTTTTAGGCCTTTTACATCACAGCAATTGGCTAAATTTGCAGGATTTATGGGCTACAGATGGTAGTGGGATCAAACTTTTTAGACTTACAATATCCTTATGATTTAGAGAGGTTTAGATTTATTCATAACTGTATCAGGTTTGATGACAAACTTACCCACTTAGAACACCTGCAAGTGGACAAATTAGCAGCTCTGAGAGACATTTTCTCAGCATTTGTAGAAAATTGTAAATTATGTTACTCTATGGGACAGTCTAACAATAGACGAAATGTTACCTGGATTTAGAGGCAGTTGTGTGTTTAGAAAGTCAATATATTCCATCCAAGCCTAGTAATTATGCTATAAAATTTTTTGCTATGGTCAATTCAAAAGTATTTTATACAGGAAATCTTGAAATATATGCTGATAGGCAGCCTGAAGGTCCCTACTTGATTAGTAATAAAACAACAGATGTAACCAAGCGACTTGCATAATCCATTTACTCATCCTGATGTAATATTACAGCAGATAACTGGTTCACAGATATAAATATTATCTCCAATTTGGAAAAAGGAGCAACTTTCATATGTTGGTAATTTTCATAAGAATAAACTCCAACTACCCCCTGAATTTGTGTCTCCTAAAAACAGGCCTGAAAAATCCAACTTACTTGCTTTTGGTGCAGATTGCACACTTGGATCTCATATACCCAAAGGGCGGGGAACGTAATTTTAGTTTTCAAGTATGCACTTCAGCGATGCCATAAGTTTATATTTGCAAAAACCTGACAGAATATTACAACCGAATGAAGTCAGGAGTTGACACTGTGGACCAATGATAGGTGCATATAATGTGTCCAGGAACACCAAAAGGTGGTGTCTGTTTATATTCTCTGCACTTCGAATATTGCAGGAATAAATGCTCAGACTTTTCACATGCTGAACAGCAATGTGAAAATAAGGCGCAAAATATTTATTAGAAATCTTGTAATGCAGTTAGTGTCAGAACAAATAAAAAAATGTTCAGAAATCTTGACAGGTATGCATAAGGCTTTATACCTGAAACTTCATCAGTTTCAAACACAAATTGAGGGAAATACTGATAATGACATAGATGAGGCTCCCTTGACAAGCAGAAAAAGATGTGTTGGGTGCTATGCATCCAGAATGAGTCACTTATCAAAATAATTTTGCAAGTGTGAAGAGCATTTGTGCCTTGACCATAACTATGTTGTCTGGGATGACTGTTACAAACGTTTTGCAAAGTCAACTATTGAAGATCCTGATTAATTAATGTTAGAGACTTTTTTTTGGTTGTATTTTTTAGCAATATCCATGTTTCTGTTATTTGAAAAGAAAAATTTTTATTCTCTATGTTTTTATATTTTTAAAAAAATTCTAGATTTTAACTAAAATAAATAAAAAATCATTTATTATATAAAAATAATCAAATTTTCAGTGTTTAAATTTTTTTTTTCACGTTTCAGCACATACTAGTAATGAATGTATCTCTTGGGTACACATGACCTATGCTGTAATTTTTTTGACCACAACCTCTGCAGGGTCAGAGAGGTGACTGATTTATGATGTCTTTCCTAGAAGTTTGGTAAGCACTTAACGGGAGGTTGGTAAGCGTGAAGTTAGCCTGTTTGAAATTTGGTTATATAAGGGAAGTTCTGAGCTTAACGATGAAATTTTTAAGGTCTTTTCATCCTAACTCTGGAGATGTGACCCCAAGCAGCTAAAAATATAAACTAAAAGTATAAGGGAAAGTTTCAGGAGTACATGTAGAGCAAAAGTGCTAGAGCGTAATAGTTTTCATTCATTTATTTATTTTTAAATATTTTATTTATTTTACTCTTAGAGGAAAATGGAGGGACAAAGAAAGGGAAAGAAACATCAATGTGTGGTTGCCTCTCATGCCCGCCATGGGGAACATCGCCCACAACCTAGGCATGTGTCCTGACCAGGAACCAAACCAACAACCCTTTGGTTCAGAGGCCAAGCTCAGTCCACTGAGCCACACCAGCCAGGGCAGTTTTAGTTTATTTTTATGTGAACTCAAGGTGCCTTCTGTTTGCTGTGTTTAATACACGTTCAGGGCCTAGATTTTGCTTCCTTACCTCACATTTCACTTCTTCTCTGTGGATATGTTTTCCAAGCAGTCACTGTGGTCTTAAAATCTATGGTTGTTTGCTTTGAGATTTTTCAGGGATGACACAGTGCCTAGAAAATAGTAAGTACTCAATAAATTCTAAGAGAATTAAGCATGCCTCTTGAACACAAAAGTGAGGAGCATGGCATTTTTTAAACATTCTGAGTTTTGTCTTGGTTTTCATTTTCTTTCAAATATTATTACTAAAGAGTAATGAGCACTGTTCTTGTTACAGTTAATTTTGTTGCTTTGGCACTTTTGGTACAATCACAAAGACTTTATAACTAACTCAGTAATATCCCTGCTATTGCTGTTATAAAAATTATTATGGAAGCACATCAAAACATAGTCCATTATAAGACCATTCAGTAAAAATATAATATGGCCATATATGTAATTTAAAAATTCTTAGTAGCCAAATTACAAAGGTAAAAAGAAATGCGTGAAATTAATTTGAATAACATTTTAACACAATATATCAAAAATATCATTTCGATATGTATAAAATATAAAATTAATGAGTTGTTTTACATTTTGGATTTTTTTCCCCACTAAGTCTTCAAAATCTTACCACACAACTCAGTTAGGACAAGGCACATTTCAAATGCTCAGTAGAACATGTAGTGAGTGGTTGTCATATTGCACTGTGTAGTTCTATCAGGGTTTTTTTTTTTTCTGTTTTCCTCATCATATCTGTTACCAAGGAGTGATAGCAAGTATTAACATTTCCCTGTCTAACAAACTATATAAAATGTGGATGAAAAGAAGACAGTATAAAGAGTCTGGGTAGTTCATTCCTTGAAGAAATAAGTTTATTGTTTTAGATAGACTATAAAAAAAGAAAGACACCATGTTTGTTACAGTCTCAAGAAGGAATTAATAATTTGAAACTTGCTCTCTCTTTGACAATATCATATCAAGGAAACAGAAATACTTTCCACCTGCAGATAAGACATATTAGAGTCATTTAGCTTCCTTAGAGTTTGGCAAACAGCATCCTAAATTGGAATAAAAATCACTGGCCCTTCCACACTGTTAAGTATCATTAAAATGAGAATGGAGGCATGGGTAGAGATTTTACATGGGTGATTTTTCTTCAGTATGACTCGTAGAAGTGTTTCTCCGAAGATGTTAAGATGTGGATTAATTAGAGTTTCACGTTATTTATATGCAGTCGTGCAATGTAAAGAAGAGAATTTTATTAGCTATCATTAACAAAATAGGTAAATACTATACACAGCACACTAGGGTAATCAAATTAATGTTTCTTGCTTTTTCAAAACAATGTAGTATAGGGACTTCTGTTCGTGAGGTGTACTTTCTATGTCTTGGCGATAGCTAAGGATTGTGAGTTAGGTTCCTAAAGGGAAATAGGTTAAAGGTAATGTGGTCATATAAATTTATCTAAAGAGTGAAAGAGGGTGCTGTTAATAATTATGTCAGAACATCACGTGTCAAACCAGGACTGTCCCATGTCAACAGGGACACGTAGTCACCCTAGTTAAAGGGCATTGTTGTAGCTTGGCTTTCTTTTTTGGGAATCCTGGTAGGTTGTGGAAAGTGAATTTATGCAGGTTGTCAGTGTTAAAGTCCTGATCTGTCAGCAGGGAGTCTCCTTCATCTCAGAGCTTAGATTAGCTTTTATTCAGAGAACACTGAATGTGAGAGGTTGAATAAGAAAGAAAAGATAAAGAATTTTAATTTAACAGATTGACCGTGTTTTCCATCCCCTGCAAGGAATGTTTTGCAGCCATGAAAACAGTATGATAGAAGAATGTTTCCTTTTAATTGTGGGATGTTTTTGTTTTTAAAGTGTAGATTAAGTTTATGAAAACAGATACAAATAAACTTTAATACTTTTCTCCTGAGGAAATTTTGTAAGACATTGATTACATATTTGATTTTTATTGTTCAGTGCCACTTTTTGGGATTTTTGTTCATCTTTGAGGGAGATACCATATTTATGGGGAGGCCATATAACTGCATAATCTAGTACCTTTTTACATTTTCAGGAGGTGGATATGTGGTATGTAATACAATATATCTTGAATATACATCACTTTGATTTTTTATGTAATGACGTTGACTTTTTTGGGTGTACATTTATGTGAACCTTGACACATATGTATATTTCTCTAACCACCTCAACAATCAGAATACAGAACAGTCCTATCACCCCTAAAATTCTCTTGTGCTGTCCTTTATACCGAAACCCTCCTTCCATCCCTAATCCTTGGCAACCTTTGGTCTATTCTCTGTTTCTGTACTTAACGCCTTTTGTAGATTGTCCTATAAATGGAATCAAATAGCTCATACCGTATAGAGATTCGCTTCTTTCACTCAGCACAGTGCCTATGAGATTCATCCATGTTGTTCCATGTATCAATAGTTTGTTTCTTTTACTGCCAAATAAGATTCCATTGTATGGATGTACCACAGTTTATCTTTTACTAGGTTTGTTAAGGTTTCAGCCGCTATTCCTCAAATGTTTTTTTTTCCCTCCACTATCCTCTTTCTGTCCTCTCTGATGACGCAGATGTTATACCTTGTGGTATTGTCCTGCAGGTTCCTGAGGCTCTGACCTCCTGAGAACATTGTTATTTATTTTTCACTCATTAAGAAAAGGTTTCTTTTAGTATAAAGTTTCACTTTATTTTTTTCTTAGTAGCTCTTTATTTAAAAAAAAGTTTTTTTTAGTATTTTATTTATTTATTTTTAGAGAGAGGGGAAAGGAGGGAGAAAGAGAGGGAGAAAAACATCAATGTGTGGTTGCCTCCCTCGTGTCCCTGCCTGGGGACCTGGCCTGTGACCCAGGCCTGTGCCCTGACTGGGAATCGAACCAGTGACCCTTTGCTTCACAGTCGGCGCTCAATCCACTGAACCACACCAGCCAAGGCATATATTTTTAAAAAATTTTAATGCGTTTTTTCATTACCATTTATTCCTTATACCCCTCTCACCCTGACAATCACCACACTGTAGTCCATATCCATGAGTCCTTTTTCCTTTCTCAGCAAACATTTTTTTGAACACTTGTAATCTATTCTCCTATTGAACAGTCATGCAGCTATTTCCAGTTTTTTTCTATAATAAAAATGTTGCTTTTGTGAACATTCTTGTACAAGTCTCCTTGGAAACATATGCCAGGCTTTCTCTATGGCATTTGCCTATGAATAGGAATGCTAGGTCATAGGCTTTACATGGTTTTTTAATAGATGCTGCCCAAAGTTGTCATAACAGCTTACCTTTTTTTTTAAACCAGCAGTGTATAAGTGTTTATACTACTCTGTATCCTTTTCAACACTCGATGTTGTCAGGCTTTTTATTTTTTATCAATATTATGGAAATGAAATAGAATTGTATTTCTTAAAATCATTTTTCTGCCTTGGCTGGTATGGCTCAGTGGATTGAGTGCTGGCCTGCAAACCAAAGGGTTGCTGGTTCATTTCCCAGTCAGGACACATGCCTTGGTTGCAGCCAAGTCCCCAGTAGAGGGTGCATGAGAGGCAGCCATACATTGATGTTTCTCACCCTCCCTTTCTCCTTCCCTTCCCCTCTCTCTAAAAATAAATAAATAAAATATTTAGAAAAAAATCATTTTCCTTATTCTCTGGGAGGCTGTGCATTTTAAAATATTTATTTGCAATTTGTGTGTCTACTATTGTGAGTTGCCCATTTATATTTTAATCCATTTTGCTATTTAAAATAGGCTGTTAGGACCAATTTTAAATGTTTTCCTTGTAATTATATAGTTTTAAATGTTTGTCCTTGAATTGAAAAAAAACACTTTCAATAGCCTCTGATATGAAATTAGGGGTCCTTAGTTTGTTTTTTCAGATCTTCTGCTTCAGAAATCCTTGTTCATGTTCTGCCTTCTGAAAGTTTGCACAGTTTTGATAGGTTTTATAAACTGAATATGTTTTCTCAATAAATTCAAATTGATGATTCATTTCAGCAGCTGAAACATATTTTGTGTTTTAAAACCAAAGTATTAACTTCATCTGTGAATTTATGTTTAGATAAGCAACCATTTTTAACTTGTGGTATATACCATGTCAATATTACCATACATTGTTAGTAAAATATTATTTCAGTGAAAACATGTTTGTATCTACGTAGCACAGAAGTTAACTTTGGAAATATAATTCTTGAAATACCTTTGTGTTTCTGACTACTTCCTAATTGTCTTTTTAAAACCGTTTTGAGGGGATTGTTTCATTTTCTATGAGCTGCTTTATTTGTGAGCTGTGCTCTAGCTAAGAGGTATTATGCTTTAGTAATAAATTACTAAATTATTTAGTAATTTAGTACTAAATTACTAAAGCATAAATTACCATACACAAAAATAAACTCAGTGGATAAAATAGTTAAATATAAGTTGTGAAACTACAAAAATCTTAGAAGAAAACATAGGCAGTAAAATCTCAGATATCCCACATAGTAGTGTTTTTGCTGATATAACCCCTAGAGCACTGGAAACAAAGGGAAAAAATAAACAAATGGGACTACATCAAATCGAAAAGCTTCTGCACAGCTAAAGAAACCATCAACAAGACAAATAGGGAATGCATTCTATGGGAGAACATTTTCACCAATGATACATCTGATAAAGGCTTAATCTCCAAAATATCCAAAGAACTAAATGAGTACAGCTCAACACCAGGGAGACAAACAGCCCAATTAAGAAATGGGCAAAAGACCTGACTAGACACCTCTCTGAAGAGGACATACAGAGGGCCCATAGACATATGTAAAAATGTTCAACATCACTAATCATCAGAGAAACCTCAGCGAGATATCACTTTACACCCGTCAGAATGGCTACCATCAATAAATCACAAACAACAAGTGTTGGGGAGGATGTGGAAAAAAGGGAACCCTAGTGCAGTGTTGGTGGGAATGCAGGCTGGTGCAGTGACTATCGAAAACAGTATGGAACAGTCTTAAGAAATGGAAAATGGAACTCCCTTTCGACCCAGCAGTTCTACTTCTGGGAATATATCCTAAGGATCCTGAAACACCAACACACAAAAAATATATGCACCTCTATGTTTATAGCAGTGCTATTTACAATAACCAAGATTTGGAAACAGCCTAAGTGCCCATCAGTAGATGAGTGGATGAAAAAGCTATGGTGTACTTACACAGTGGAATACTGTGCAGCAGTGAAAAAGAAGAAACTGTCACATTTGCAATATTATGGATGGACTTGGAGAGTATTATGCTAAGTGAATTAAGCCAGTCAGTGAAAGACAAATACTACATGATCTTATGTATATGTGGAATCTAATGAACTAAATAAACTAATAAACAAGATAGTAACAGAAACTTAGATACTTGAAACAGACTGACAGCTGTGGGTAAGGAGAGGGGGTGGTGGGATGGGATAAAAGGTAATAAAGAGATTAACAAAAAAACCTTTGTGCACAACCCTTGGACACAGATAACAATATGGGGAGTGACTTAGGGAGGGGAGAGGGTTGGGCTGGGTGGAGGTGGGGAAGAGAAGAAAAAGCAGGAACAACTGTAATAGCATAAATAATAAAAATAAAATTTAAAAAAGACTAAAAAAATTAAAAAAAATAAAAGATGTAATGCATAAGGGTTTGCATCTGTAGAATGTTTCTATTCTTGGACTGCAGTTTCACAACTTTTCCTTTATAGTGCATTGAAATAACTGAAACATGGATTTATATATTTATTTGCATGATGTAGTGTTGACAGAAACAAGTAATTCCATGTGCATATCATTTTATAATTAAAAAAAATCTTTTTCATACATTATTTCAGAGGAGGCCTACAGAGATTAAATGATTCGCTGAGGATACAACACAATTTAGTGACAGATTCAGACGAAAATCCAGAGGTTCTTGGTGTCCATTCCATCAAAGTGTGTCTTAATGGACACAGTAATCTACAATAAATATAGAATGTGCTTTATGCCTGAGAACTAAGAAGATACAGGCATTAATAAAGCTGAGAAAACATTCTTTTTTCCCCTTAGTACTACTATATCAGTAAATGTGTAACTAGCATGCTGGTGGTAGTAATGGCTGTGAATAACAACCAAACAAAAAAACTTTTAAGCACATTTAGAAGATAGAGAACATGAAGGAATCTTAGCAATCTTAGATCTTGAAAAAAAACAGCAGAATTCAGTTGCAGAATTGGAGGCTTCTTAAATCCTTTAGTTTGCAGGACTGTGATAAGTGTGTGTTCTCTGTAGCTAATTATGACTGCTGTGAGACTCTAAGCTTGAAATTTATGGTAATAGAAACTCTAAATATCCCAAATAATGCAATGTGGCTAGAAGGAGCCCCCTTTTTTAAGGGAGTAGGGTCAAATATCTTATCTTGAGGTTGAACAGAATCAATGGGCAGTTTCTGAGGAATGCCATTTCCAAGTTCAGAGAAACTACAGTTACTCCTCTATGTGTAAATCTGGTGGTGTATCTGTCTCATGTGGATATAAAATAGTCTTTGCCATTGAGAGGCTCTGATTTTAAGCAAGAAGGTTTAGTCTTCCAGAGGTGATTTTTCTTTTCTTTTTTCTTTCTTTTTTTTTAAAGTTACCTGTGATAGATAATGGGATTTTTTTTTCTTGGACCGGATAACACTGAGTTACAGACCCCTTAAATTTGTATTGTTTACAGTGATCTCACTGATGAAATAATATTCTTCTCAGAATTTAAAATGTTCTATGATCATGAATATCCTCTCTAAAATAAGAAATATCCAAAAAATGAATCTGTGACATAAAAATTTTAAGTGTCAATACTAACAGCAACAATGATATTTAATATTTGTCATGGATTTACTGAGAACTAGGTACCAAGAACTTTTTTATTTGCTAATTCTTTATATAAAAAATATAAACATGTGGTAGTTTATCAGATTTTTTCTCATTATTACAATTCAACATTCATAGAATTGTCTTGTGAAATAGATGATACTTGTTTTACTAATGAGGGATCTAAAGCTCAAAGAGGTTGATATTGCAACCATGTGATACATGGTTGTTACAACTTATTGGTTACAATTTATTGAGCACTAATTAAGTGCCTAGCACTGTACTAAACACTTTACTCACATCATTCTACATAATCCCCTAAACCTCGATGTGAGGCATGTACTGTTTTCAAACACATTTTCCAAATGAGGAAGCAGGCTTAGAGTGTTAAGTAACCACCATTAAGTAACTTGCCCAAGGTTATAAAACCTAGTAGTAAGTAGTAAAGTAGGCAGAGTCACAACTAGCTTATGAGACTCCTTTATTTGGAAAAGAAGTAGGAAACCACCCTGTGGTGAACCAATTAAATAACAAACATCTTTTGGGCTGCCACACCTCCCTAAGTAGTAGCTTGGGGATCTGTGTTAGGTGTTACTTTTTCCAGCATATTGTAGCCCCCATTTTAGAGTAGATGGCTGGGTGAGCTAAATGGGGCAGAATTCAGATCCATTTTGCTTTCTTGGCCCGGTGCCTTTGTACTGTGCACAAACTTTGCCACCCTACACAAAGATTTTAAAGCCAGGATTGCAATCTAGGTCTCTCTTACTTGGGAGCCTCTACTTTATGTAATGGCAGACTGCCAATTAATGGCAAAGTTAATAATTCAATCCAGATTTTCTGACCATAAACAGTTTGCTCTTTCTGTTATATACTATGCAGATTGGTTGAATTACAAATAGCACTGGAGTCCCATATTATGCCATGCCCATTGCTTAGTTCCACAGACATTTGCTGATGATGGCAAAGAATTATGAGGGTTGCCCTGTCCCCTGTGGCTCAGTTGGTTGGGTGTCGTTCCTGAAGCAAAAGGTTGCCAGTTTGTATCCCAGTCAGGGCACATGCGTAGGTTGCATGTTGGGTCCCCAGTTGGGTGCATACAAGAGGCAGGCAACCAATCGATGTTTCTCTCTCATGTTGATGTTTCTCTCCCATGTTGATGATTCTCTCCCTCTCTTTCTCCTTCCCTTCCCCTCTCTCTAAAAATAAATAAATAAAATCTTTTAAAAAAATTATGAAGGTTTACAAGGTGGAGAGTTAAAGAGTTATAAACCTTACATATCTCATAACTAACTGAGTTCTTAATAATGTAGTTCAAGACTTGTATTGAATTATGGCTTCATCATCTAGTTAGCTGTATGACCTTGACTAATTTAGGGAGAGAATATAGTATAATGGTTAAGAACATGGACTCTGGACTCAGATTACCTGCGCGCAAATTCTAGCTGTTACTTACTAGCTATGTGAACTTGGGCAATTCATGTAATGTCTTAAACCTAGTCTGTAATAATAGAGATGGACCGGGGAACAGTAATTTCTATCCCAGTGAGTTGTGAGAACTGCTATATCAGTTAAATATATAAAGCATTTAGAACAGTCCTTGGAACATATATATATATACAGTAAATAGTATTTAAGTGTTAGCTGATGTTATTGTTATTAGTGTTACATTATTATGAGTTTTTTGCTGTAAGTCAAAGCAGTTTGATTTTTGGAGACATAAATGATCATCTAAATGTAGTTTCTTGGGATTTTTGTTCCCCAGGCAGGAATTTTCAAAGATTATCTCAAGGTACTTGCTTTAGGGGTACTAACCCAATTGAGATGAAATCAAGGTTTGCACAGCCATATAGTGTTCTCCATTTATTTTTTTCTGTAATAGTTTTTGTATTGTGACATCAATTTATGTTTGCATTATTAGCATTTAAGAATTGCATTTTCAGTGGATTACTTAGATTATAGCCACTAATAATTTTTCATACTTAAAAAATTTCTTTTGGATCATCGGCCAATTTGGGGAACCTCTCAAAAGAAAATGTAACTCAGTAGATGAATGGGAGTCCTGGTTCATGGAGGTGAGAATAGCATTATCATTGCTTGTTGTATTCTTTGTCAGTACACTTACTGACCTCTTTTTAATAGCACTTTTGCCATATTTAAAAAACAGCTCAATCTGTTTTTTTCTCTGTTGAGAGACTCCCTGGTTGACATAGCTTTGGCATGACTAGCGTAGTGCCTACATAGCTTTTGTCATCCATTTTATTCATTGACTTTTTTTGGTCTGCTGTTTCTCCCCTCTCCTCCCTACTCCTCATCTTCATTTCAGCTTGTGCCCTGAGAAGTCAGAGTTTTGACTTCAAGGCCCATCATGCTTAAGCTTTTTACTTAAGGAATAAAACATATTAAAGCACCTGAGTATATGAAAAAGCTAATTAACATTTCAAAGAGCAGTAAATGATAAATTGCCAAGTAAGGTTTTTAACATTTAAATAGAGTTGGTGTACAATATTATATTAGTTTCAAGTGTATAATATACTGATTCCACATTTCTATACCTTATAATACGATCATACCATGCAAAGTCACCGCAATATTATTAACTATATTTCCCTTCACTTTTCCCCCTACTAATTGGTTTTATCAGTCAGTGTCTCACTAGGAAAACAGAAACAGTCTCCGATATTAACAACAAAAGGGATTTAAAAAAAAAATTTACTTATTTATTTTTAGAGAGAAGGTAAGGAAGAGAGAGAGAGAGGGAGAAAAACATTGATGTGAGAGAGAACCATCAGTCAATTCCCTCTTGGATGCATCCTGACTGAGACTGAACCCATAACCCAGGCCTGTGCCCTGACCGGGAATCAAACTGATGACCTTTTGGTCTGCAGGACAACACCCAACCAAATGAACCACACTGGTCATGGCAACAAAAGGAATTTGATGCAGGAAAATTATAATACATGCAGTGAAGGAGCCGAGAGCCAATTAAGAGATGGTATGGTAATATTGAGATCATTAACAGAAAGCCACCCCCACCGCCACCCCCACCACCACCCGTTCTAGCTGAAGAAACACAGAGAGGAGCAATGTTATTGCACAGTGTACAACCATTATTGTTTCAGGGGTGGGAGGAAGAAAAATAGAATATTTAATTTGGCTAGGTAAGGACAAGTCCAATGTGATTCATCTCCCTCTTACGACCCCCACCCCCCAAAAGCACAGAATACCTCATAAAAATCACTATTTTTGAATAGGAAGCTTCTTTTACTAGGAGGTATCAGCCAGCACCTCAATGCTAAAGGGTTAAAGCAGTTTTTTAAAAAACCCAATAATAATGGGAATACTATCACCTAGTTCTAAGATACAAAGAAAATAAAATTATCTTATGGCCAGAGAACCTTTCTTCACCATGTCACATGATGGTAATTTTTTTGGTATTTATGATAGACACTGCCATGCCTTCATGGGTACCTGTTAATCTGAAAACTTTTTGTCAAATGGTGAAGGCTGACTTTTCCCAAATTCTATTTTTATTAGTAGAATAAGCTATATAAATGTTGATCTAAGAAATCTACTTCTTTTTACTATATAATTGACTTTGGATTTGTATTTCCAAATCTACTACTTTTGAGCTTTTTATTAATCTTAAGAAAGATCCTTGGAGATCCAAGATGGTGGAAGAGTAAGTGGAAGCTACACTAACTTCCTCCCAGGACCAAGCTGGAATTACACCTACATTGTAGAGAAATCATCCAGAAGAACCAACTGAACACTAGCTGAAGAAAAGTCTTCTAACCACAGAGAGACGGAAGAAATCACTTCACCACCACGTGACTGGTAGGGAGTGTGTAGGAGGCATGAGAGGGCTGGCTGGGTTCCAGTGGGTTGCAACTGAAATTCGAGAGGGATATTTCAGCAGACAGGGGGGTTGTCCTGAGAAGTGTGGGGTCTAAACCCCAAGCTGAGTTCCCTAGCCTACAGCACCAGAGCTGGAAAGAAACCCAGATAACATCCAGCTGTGAAAAGCAGCAGGGTTTCTGTCTGCGAGGGAGAGATGGCTAGAGATGCAGAGAGCCTCTTCAAGGGCCAATGCAGAAAATTTTGTTTACAGCCATTTACCCTGGGTCCCAGCAGAGGGAGGGCAGAGTGGACTAGAGATGCTTGAGAGCCTGGGGCTCGGGGTTCCAGAGAGAAAATGGAATAGACAGCTACCAGGATCCCAGTCCTGAGTCCATTCCCATACTGCACGAGTCATCTTTCTCAGGCAAAGCACTTGACTCCAAGTGGCATGAGCCTGAGCAGAAGCAACTGACCACCCGCAGGAATTACTCTGCCATACCCTGTGGTGCATAAGCTGAACTGCTGATCACAACTTGATTAGATTAAGAGCTGATCAGTTCAATGGCTGATTACTTTAACATGTAAGGAGGAAAATACAAAGAATCATCCAAAATGGAAAGACAGAGAAACAGAGCACAAATGAAAGAATAAGAGTTCTTCTCCAGAAGAACTAGATGAAATGGAGGCAAGCAATTTATTGGATAGAGAGATTAAAGTAATGATTATAAGGATACTCAACAATATAAAAAAGGATTGGTCAGAAATAAAGAATGCAATATCTGAGATAAACAATACACTGGAAGGAATAAATAGTAGGTTAGATGAAGCAGAGGATAGAATCAGTATTTTGGAAAACAAGGTAGGAAAAAACACCAAGGCATGATGGCAAAAAGAAAAATATTTAAAAAACATGAGGAGAACTTAAGAAACATTTTGGGCAACATAAAACGTAACAACATCCGCATCATGGGAATACCAGAAGGAGATGAGAGTGAGCAAGGATTGAGAACCTCTTTGAAAAAATAATGAGGGAAAATTTCCCTAATCTGGTGAAGGAAAATGTCTCATAAACCCAGGAAGCTCACAGGGTCCCAAACAAGTTGTACCCAAAGAGACCTACACCAGGACACATCATAATGAAAATGACAAGGCTTAAAAACAAGGAGAGAATCCTAAAAGCTACAAGAGAAAAGCAGGTACTTTCTACAAGAGAGCACCAGTTAGACTGGCATTGATGATTCAGTAGAAACATTTCAGGCCAGAAGGGAGTAGTGTGAAATATTCAAGGTGATTAAAAAAGCAAGGACCTACAACCAAGGCTACTTTACCCAGCAAGGCTATAATTTAAAATCAAAGGAGAAATAATGAGTTTCCCAAATAAAAAAAAGCTAAAGGAGTTTGTTAACACCAAAGCAGTAGAGCAAGTAATGTTAAAGGGCTTGCTTTAAGAAGAAGTGGAAAAAGGGAAAGGAAAAAACAAACAAACAGAGGATAACAGTCTAACAATAAAATGTCACTAAATATCTATCAATAATCGCCTTAAATGTTAATGGCTTAAATGCCCCAACCAAAGACATGGGTAGCTGAATGGATAAGAAAACAAGACCCATATATGTGCTCCCTCCGAGAGACCCATCTCAGATCACAAGATACACAGAATAAAAGTACAGGGTTGGAAAAAGATATTTCATGTTACTGGAAAAGAAAAAAGAAGTGGGGGTAGCAGTACTTATACCCAACAAAATAAATTTTAAAACCAAGGCTAAAATAGGAGACAAAGAAGGACACTACATAATGATAAAGGGAACAATGCAACAAGAGGATATAACCCTAGTAAACATTTATACACCCAACAGGAGTACCTAAAAATGTAAAGCAAATCTCAATGGACCTAAAATGAGGCATCAACAGAAATACAGTCATAGTTGGGGATTTTAACACCCCATTGAATTCAATGAATCATCTTCCAGACATAAAATCAACAAGGAGTCAGTGGCCTTAAATGACACACCAGGCCAAATGGATTTAATTGGTATCCTCAGAGTATTTCTCCCCAAAGCAGGAGAATATACATACTTTTCAAGTGCACATGGAACATTATCTAGGATAGACCACATGTTGGGACAGAAAACAGGTCTGAATAAAATTAAGATTGAAATCATATCATGCATCTTTTTGACCACAATGCTGTGAAACTAGAAATCATCCACAAGAAGAAGACTGAAAAATATGCAAAGAGATAGAAGTAAATAACATGCTATTAAACAATGAATGAGTCAACAGTGAGATCAAGGAAGAAATCAAAAGATACCTTGACACAAATGAAAATGAGGACACAACAATCCAAAATCTGTGGGACGCTGGAAAGGCAATACTAAGAGGGAAAGTCATAGCATTACAGGCCTATCTCAAAAAAATAAGAAAAAGCTCAAATAAACAATCTAACTTCACAGTTAAAGGAATTTGAAAAAGAACAACTAGTAAAGTCCAACATGAGCAGAAGGAAGGAAATAATAAAGATCAGAGCAGAAGTAAATGAAATAGAGTCTAAAAAATTTATACGAAAGATCACAAAAGATCAATGAGTCCAACAGCTGGTTCTCTGAAAAGGTAAATAGGATTGACAAACCTTTAAAGAGAAACATGAAGAGAAAAAGAGAGAGGACCGTAAGAAAATCAGAAATGAAAGAGGACAATCAACAACTGACACCAAAGAAATACTAAGGATTGTGGGGAAATGGTATGAACAATTATATGCAAACAAACTGAACAACCTGAACGAAATGGACAAATTCCTAGAAACATACATCTTCCAGAACTAAATCAGGAAGAATCAGAGATTCTGAATAGACAGGTTACACCTAATGAAATTGAAGCAGTAATCAAAAAACTCCCAACAAACAAAAGCCTTGGACGGGATGGCTTCACAGGGGAATTTTACCGAACAGTCCGAGAAGAACTAACACCTCTCCTTCTCAAACTATTTCATAAAATTCAAGAGGAGGGAAGGCTCCCAAACTCATTTTACGAGGCCAGCATTATCCTCACTCCAAAGCCAGATAAAGGCACTACAAAGAAAGAAGATCATAGGTCAATAACCCTGGTGAACATAGATGCCAAAATCCTCAACAAAATACTAGCAAACCGAATACAGCAGTACATCAAAAAGATCATATACCATGATCAAGTGGGATTTATCCCGGATTGCAAGTTTGGTAGAACATTCACAAGTCAATAAATGTGATTCACCACATAAACAAAATGAAGGATGAAAACCACATGATCATATCAATAGATGCAGAAAAAGCATTTGATAAAATCCAGTACCCATTTGTGATAAAAACTCTCAGCCAAGTGGGAACAGAGGGAAGATACCTTAACATAATATAGGCCATATATGACAAATCCACTGCCAGCATTGTACTCATCGGGCAAAAACTACAAGGGTTCCCCTTAAGATGGGGAACAAGACAGGGATGTCCATTTTCAGCTCACTTATTCCACACAGTAATGGAAGTCCTAGCCACAGCTCTGAGACAAGTAGAAGAAATAAAAGGCATCCAAATTGGAAAGTAGTAAAACTCTTTATTGGCAGACGACGTGATAATGTACATAGAGAACGGACCCCAAAGATTCCACGAAGAAACACAAGAACTGATAAATGAATTCAGCAAAGTAGCAGGATACAAAATTAATATTCAGAAATCAGTTGCATTTTTATATGCCAATAACAAACTAACAGAAAGGGAAATTAAGAAAACAATCCCATTCACAGTCGCTTCACAAAGAATAAACCTAACCAAGGATATAAAACACCTGTACTCGGAAAAGTATAAGGCACTGAGGAAAGAAATCGAAGAAGATACAAATAAGTGGAAGCACATCCTCTGTTCATGGATAGGAAGAATTAACATCATTAAAATGTCTGTACTACCCGAAGCAGTCTTCAGGTTCAACGCAATTCCTGTCAAGATTCCAATGACATATTTCACAGAACTAGAACAAATATTTCAAAAATTTACATGGAACCACCAAAGGCCCCGCATAGCAACAGCAGTCCTGAGAAAGAAGAACAAAGTTGGAGGAATCACCCTACCTAACATCAAACTATACTACAAGGCCATAGTAATGAAAACAACCTGGTACTGGCATAAAAATAGACACATAGATAAATGGAACAGAATAGAGAGCCCAGAAATAAACCCACACCTTTATAGTTAATTACTGCTCTTCAGAGGAAGCAAACACATACAATGGGTAAATGTAGCCTATTCAATAAATCGTGTTGGGAAAATTGGATAGAAGCTTGCAGAAAAATGAAACTAGGCCACCTTCTTATACCACACACAAGAATAAATTAAATTCACAATGGATCAAAGACTTAAATGTTAGACCCAAAACAATAAAAATCTTAGAAGAAAACATGGTCAGCAAACTCTCGGACTAAGCTCATAGAAACATTTTATCTGATATATCTCCCCAGGCAAGGGGAACATAAGAGAAAATAAACAAAGGGGACTACATCAAACTAAAAAGTTTTTGCGCTGCAAAGGAAAACATCAGCAAAATAAAAAGACAACCCACACAGTGGGAGAATGTATTTGGCAACACATCTGATAGGGGTAAGTATCCAAAATTTATAAAAAACTTACAGAACTCAACACCAAAAAAACCAATGACCCAATTGAAAAATGGGCAAAGTACCTGAATAGACACTTCTCCAAACAGGACATACAGATGGCCAATAGACATATGAAAAGATGTTCAACTCATCATCAGAGAAATGCAAATTAAATCCACAATGAGGTACCATTTCACACCTGTCAGAATGGCTATCATCAATAAATTAAGAAGCAACAAGTGCTGCTGAGGATGTGGATAAAGGGGAATCATTTTGCACTGTTGGTGGGAATGGAGACTGGTGTAACCACTGTGGAAGGCAACATGGAGATACCTCAGAAAATTAAAAATGGATCTGCCTTTTGACCCAGTGATCCCACTTTTGGCAATAAATCCAAGGGAACCCAAAACACTAATTTGAAAGAACATAAGCAGTCCAGGCGTCCATCAGTATATGAGTGGATAAAACAGCTATGGGACATTTATACAGTGGAATTCTACTTGGCCGTAAAAGGAAGAAAATTTTACCCTTTGCAACTGTGTGGATGGACATGGAGAACATTATGTAAGTGAAATAATCCAGTCAGAGAAAGGCAAATACCATATGATTTCACTCCTGTGGAATCTAATGAACAAACTGTACTAACAAGCAAACAGACTCATAGATAGAGAACAGATGACAGCTAGTGGGGAGGAGGGTTAGAGGGTGGAGAGATTGTGCAAAAAGGAAAAAGGATTCATGGACATGGACAACAGTGTGGTGATTGGTGGTGGGAGGGTAGTATAAGGGTACTAAATGGTAATGTCAAAAAATACAATAAAGATTAAATTTTTTAATAAGTAGAAAAATATATAAATAAAAAATAACAACAACAAAAACAACAAAAAAGAAAGCCATTTAATCCCTTTGAGCCCTCCCGTCCCAACCCCAATAGGCGTAATATATAAAATCACCTTTATATGGTCATTGTAAAGATTAAGAATGCTTGTAAAACAATTACTGCATATTATGCCCTAAAAAATGTTGGCTGATAAACCATAGTATTGACCATTCCTCTGAAGTGGGGAAATAATGTAAATTTTGGGTCATGAAATGGCACTTCGGTATCTTCTAAATATTTTTAATCCTTGATTCAAAAGATAAACTTCCAGTGGTAATTTATTTTGTGAGTTACTGAGGAGACCTAAGTTAAAAACATAGTGGGTAGATAAAATTGTTTTTAGTGGATCTTGGAATTGATAGAACTAAAAATATGTTCCTGATGACAATATATATGGTTTTTTTAAGAATAGGTGATATCTGAAATGAAAGTGGACCATGGATTTTAATAAAAGCTACCTATTTGCAAGTTCCATGGAAAGACTTGTTCTGTTAATAAAAATTAGAAGTAAACTGGTATTAATAGATCCCTGTGCCTAGAATGATTGATGAGGAATGAAAGCAATTCATATTGCCAATTAAGATTTTGGATTGAAGAAAAATTTTGTAATTGTAGTAATAGGATCAATCTTTGGAATTAAATTATGAACATGTATCAGTTCTAAAATACTGTTGAGCATCCCTGTAGACAGGAGCGGTGCTAGTTATTGGGAATACAACTTTAAGTTAAGGTAGAGAGTTCTTACCCTTAAACTGACACAAACAGTAATAGTATAGCATCATAAAACTGCCCCCAAGTTTATTCGTTTTTTATTGCTCCCATAACAAATTACCACAAGTTTAGTGGCTTAAAAGAACATACATTTATTATCTTTCAATTCTGTAGGTCAGAAATCTGACATGTATCTCACTGGGCCAAAATCAGGGTGTCAGTAGAGCTGTCTTTCTTTCTGACACGTTACAGGAGGGTTCATTTCCTTGCCTTTTCTGGTTTTTAGAGGCCACCCATTGTCTTTGACTCATAGGCCCTTCTTCCATCGTTAAAACCAACAGCAGTAGGTCCAGTTCCAACACTGATTTTAAGAACTTATATAATTAAGTGGGGCTTATCTGGATAATCTCAGATGATGATTTTAACTGCTCATCTCAAAGTTTTTAACTCCATTTATAAGGTAACTTTTGCAATGTAAGGTAACATTCACAGATTTTGGAGGATTAAAGTGTGGACATATTTGAGGGCTGTTATTTTTGGTGTGGGCTACCACACCAAAGAACTATGGAAAAATAACTAGTTTAAGGTTATAGGAAAAACTTCTAGGAGGAGATGATCTGAGTCTTAAATTGGGTGAAGGAGGAACATAGAGAGGTAGCTGCTGGTGGTTATCAAGATGAATTAGGGGAAAGCATTTGAGTTAAGGAGAACTATATGAGTATATATGGGAGTGTGAAATAGCATGGCTTGTTGATTTTTATTTATTTTTTAAGGAACCACAAATTAGTTCAAGCTTTAGTATGAGATAGTGGAATGGGGAGAGATAAGGATGGAGAGAAAGGTTTGATTACAATAGGTTTTTCATACTGTACTTCAGAGCTTAGATTTATCTTCTAGGCAGTGACATGACATTGAAGGATTTGAAACTGCGGGGTGACTTGATCAGATTTCACTTAAGAAAGATCATTCTCAACTGTCCAGCGGGAGAATAAGACTAGAGGTAAAGAGACAGTAAAAAGGCTGTTACTTTTGCACATGTATTTTTATATATAATTCAGTTGATTAAGTTTTTGGCTTAGATGATTGTGTCATACCATCTGAGATAGAAGAAAACGGAAAGTTTTGAGATGTAAGTTAATAATACTCTCTCTCCACACACACATACACAGACACACACAAAGATAAGAACCTCGTAGAGAGTTAAACCAAATTCTTAATTTCCTTCTCTGAAAGTAGCCATTTACTGTCAGTAAGTAAGCAAAAACAGTTTAGGTTGAATTGTTAGATTTTTTTCTATTCTAAAGAGCAAGCTTTTTTGCCCTTTGGCATCCTTTGCACATTTATGTATCGTTGACTGGCCACATATTTGCCTTTCCCTGCCCTGTGGCTTTCTCTTCCTTTAAATGATTTAAGCAATCAGACCTTTATAGAAGTCTGTTCCAGTTTACTTTCTCTTCCTTTGGTATGCTGTGTTGATCGAGCCAGTTTCTGGCTTGCCAAACAGTCCATTATTCAATTTAATGGGCAGTATAATCTTGGCCGCAGAAGGAAGTTGTTACTTCAAGATATCAAAAAAATTTAGGGAGTTGGTTGTTGATTGGGCGTGAAATTTATATGTAGACATGGTATTCTTTCCTTGTGGTTATGCAGCAATTTAATGCATTGCATAGCCAGGGATTCCAGTTATTTTGAAAGATGAATATTTGTTTGGTTTGGTAGATGAAAGATAGTATAACATGTGCCCATATATTTTCTGTTCACTAGCTAGACTAAGAGTTCTTATTGTACATACACTGCTTAAACTAGGAGAAGTTTAAGCAGTGATTTTACCTTTTTACTAGAAAAAGTATGCAGTAGGGAATAATTATAATTTGAATTTAAATGGCTGCATCCCCCTAGACAGATTTGGGGCTATATTTTTAATATTTCTAATTGAAACATGAGGCACAATCTGCACAGAGTAACTATGAAATGTAATTCCCATTGGGCGAGTACCAGAAACTTTCATCTACCCTCAGGGTTTTTTCAGCTGATCTAATAATCAAACATTGAGACAGGTTAGCCCAAATTTAATTACATACATATGTATGGGAACCCCACATAGATGAGAGGTTCTAAGACAGAAAGGGAAAATGGGTATATATATGATATTCTAATGTAAAGTGCCTTGGGGGCCTCAAAGGGTCATTGAAGGATGTTGTTAGAAAGAGCAGATGTTTAGTAAATAGAAGTTTGCCCAGCTCTATACATAGGTCAAAAAAGGTTATCTCCGATAATCTCATGTTATGGGCAAGGTCCCTAATTAAAATTCCTCTAGATAGTTGGGGCTGGTGGTGGTGGTGGTGGCAGTGGCGGGGGATGAAATTTCTCTTGAACCCACAGAGTCTCAGTTGCTTTTTAGTGCAACTTAATCTACATATAACTGAGGTACATTTTGGGGTGGCTCTTTTTGAGCCCCCACTCCATGAAGTTCTAAGTTAATTTATATTACTTTTTTTGCCATATGAAAAGAATGGGGTTTATTAGGGGATGGTCTGAATTTTTAAAAAAATTATTTATTCATTTTTTATTGTTCTCCTATTACAGTTGTCCCAATTTTTCCCTGTTTGCCCTCCTCCACCCATCCCACGCCCTGCTCCCACAGCCCATTCCCACACTGTTGTCCATGTCCATGGGTTATTCGTATATGTTCTTTGTCTAGTCCCTTCCCATAATGCTAAACTTTTATATAGCACAAGTTTACTGAAAATTCCTTGTTTAGTAACCACTTTATAGATTAATTAGTGACTGCAAATTTGTAGAATGGGATAACAATGAGACTTATACTGATGTGATATATGCTTTTAGGAAGGGAAGAATTAGACATTAGGAAGGCATAGGGAACAAAGGTCTTGATGAGAATTTTGTGCTTTGCCCATGAAACTTAGTCTATAAGAATTCAGTTGTTAGCATAGTATAGTTAATTTGACTATCTGATCATTTTGAAATGTATTAATTAAAACAATTTTGGCCATAAAATGTTGCAGAATCTACAAATAGTTTCATTAGAAATGAGAGATGATGGGAAAGACTCATGAGTAGGAGGTAGGGAAAAGTTTATTAGCTTTTTGTTTTGCTTTATGGCACCTCTTTCTGGAAAGCCATTATTTCCTGGGACATGTCTTATGTTTCAAAGATTATTGTTTTAATAACCTGTGGGACTTTCTGTTGCAGATGTTAGAGGTAAATAACTTTATCAAGAATAAGGAACCCCCTTTTTTCACGAGAGTTACAGAAGCTCTAAAACTTTTCAGAATAAAAACAATGCAGACTATTTTTTATTTCCTGAAGTTTATATCCATTGGAGTAAAATTAAGAGAAGGTTGATAATTCAAAGTACCTTTTAGATAGCTCCTTTTCCCTTTTTTTCTCAGAAGAGATTTTTTTTTGGGGGGGGGTCTTTTTACACAGTCTGGCCTTGATTCTGTGTCTTTTGTTCCTTTTTAAATCAACTTTATTTAGCTAACATTGACCATACAATGAACTAACCCTATTTTAAGTGTACAGTTAATGAGTTTGACAAGTGTATATATCCATGCAACCACCACTACAGTCACATAGCTTGGATATTTTCATCACTCCAAAAGTGCCCTTGTATCCCTTTATAGTTAATGTCTCCCTTCTACCCCTGGTCACAGGCTATCCTTGACCTGCTTTCTGTCATTACAGATTCCATATAAAAAGTATCATTTATCTCAAACTAGAATTATTTTATGTCTTTTTATTATTTTAGTGGATCACTTTGGTTTAGAACAGTAGGGGTTTCCAAACTAAAACAGTTTTTCTTCTGCTGTCTGTAACGGTCCTCTCAGCTCTGAAGTTTCCTAGGGAAGATATAAATTGTAATATACAGATTAGAAAACTGAGGCACAGATATTAGAGAGGTTCAGAGACTGTATAGGACCATGTGAATTCTTTGTTGAAAAAAGAGCTCAGTTTGAAGTCTCATGAGTGTATCTGGGTTTTAGTATGAAATTGGTTCATTTCAGCTCTTTTTCTTCTGGCATATTAGGTTCCAAAGAATTTATAAAGAGTGAAAATTAAGAGTTTAGGATTTGTATTTGAGTGCTGAGTCTGCCCTTTGTTTCTGTTTGTTTCTGTTTCTGAGCTGTTTTTTAGTGACTTTGACCAAATTACTTAAAGTTTTTTAAGTTTAGTAGTATTATTGATAAAATAAAAGAAAATTCAGAGTTGTTTTGGGAATTAAAGTGAACCTATGAGGAGATACTGTACTGGCTGTTTTGTCCTCTTGTTAGGCTCTTGACTTTTAATATAGGCAACATGTTGGATGATCAGATCAGCTTTAAAAACAACCTCTAAGGGAACATAGAAAATGTCAAGATTCTTAAACTGACTTGTACTAATGACAAGAAAAAAAACATCTGAGATGTTCTAAATTAAGTCAGAGCTGGCCGAAACAGAGAAAGAGCCTATTAAGAGCTGGGTGCTTTTGACAAAAGACTGCTCACATTCCTGAATGTATGTTGGAGCTTTGGATCAACATCCCAGCATCTACCAGCCAACCACCCTGCGTATGTGTACCTTTTAGGACTGTTGTCCATGACCAGTCCAAAGGAGCAAACACTTTTTTCTTAAGGACTCTGCACCTATCCCAGAACTAGCTCTTCTTCACCTTACCCTGCCCCCCTTATCTGTAGCCAGTGTAAATTCTTTCAAAACAACTTACCTCTTTCAGTCTCCTAGTCGATGTATAAAAAACACCTGTCAACTCAGGACAGCAAACATGCTGTCTTTTTCCACCTAGTGCTGCTATTGGTGGTTTGGACTGGGCCATTATAGCCCAATAAACCCTTTCTTTTAAGACACTTTCAGGCATGGGAGTTGAGTTTTTTAACACTATCTATTAGAGCAGCAATTTTCAACCTTTTTCATCTCATGGCACACATAAACTAATTACTAAAATTCCGTGGCACACCAAAAACTTTTTACCCAGCTGACAAAAAGAATAGGTATAATTTTGATTCGTTCACACTGGATGGCTATTGTGTTGGCTGTTGTCATTTTTTTTTTTTTTTACTTGATAATCTAAGGGCAAAGAGGTTAGTGCCCCTGACTAAACGGTTAGACATTGCATGTTTTAAAAATTCTTCTGGCACACCAGTTGAAAACTGCTGTGTTAGAGTAAAAAGTTTCTAGGGGGGAAAAAGAGGATTGGGAAATAAAGAGCAGTCAATTTTTAAACTAGAGAAGAAAACAAGAAAAAAAGGACTGACTTGTTTCTTAAACTGTGTTTATTTCTGCACAAAATAAAATTACCATGTAATCTCTCATAAATTCTAACCCTGGAATCCTCTTTAGGTGAAACTCTAAACTATGAATTCATTTTGTTTTTTAATTAATTAACCTTTCTTGTCCAGGTTGCAGGATATGCAAAATCTGCTTTATAGTCAATAATAGTAAGGTTCTGAAGAACTTTTTTTATGAAGGATTTTGGTAATTAATTTCGTGATTTAAAAATCTTTGTATAATCTCAATGAATTTAGGATTTTGTATTCTTGTTAGAATTCCAGTAAATTAGAATTAGGCAAGTCAATCTTGAACTCAATGCATTATAGGTATTAAGTTAGCAAGATGAAAATTTCATCTCCTAAATGATGAGCGTAGTCCACTCACATTGTTGTTATAAATATATTATATTACATTACCTCTAAGATGCCATCAGTTGTAAGACACCATCATTTTATGTAGCAGTTAAAAAAATATGAGTAAACTATGACAAAATGCTTTTTTATTTTTCAATTACAGTTTACATTTAGAATTATTTTATATTGGTTACAGGTGCATAGCATAGTGGTCTCATAATCATATACTTTATAATGTGTTCCCCCACCCTGATATTTCCAGTACCTACCTGGCACCATGCATAGTTTTCACAATGTTATTGACTACATTCCCTATGGTATTTTACATGCTTTTGACTATATCAATTTGTACTTCTTAAAATCTCTTCACTTCTTTCACCAGTCCCCCAAACTCTCTCTCTAGAAACCCACTGTCCGCTTTCTGTGTCTGAGTCTGTTTCACTTTTGTTTGTCTGTTTATTTTGTTATTTAGATTCCACATATAAGTTAAGTCATATGGTGTTTGTCTTTATTTGAATTATTTTATGATACAGTGTTCTAATAACACAAAAATTTTATTTTATACTTACTGGCTACACCATCTTAATGAAGTCTATATTCTCTGCATTGTGTGGCTTCTTATGTTCCTCAAAGGTCACAGTTTTTGGCATGCACAGAATCATCCTAGGATGGTAGTGTTTTTAGCGTGGCTGTCTTTGGCTATCTTTTCCTGCACTCTCTGTCTGCCATTATAGGTACCACACCCAGCTGTAAGCCTCCACTAATGGCCGGCTGGTTGCTTTGTTGTTGTATATGCTTGTGGTATAAATTCATTCATACCCTGATTCAGTTAAATTTGGGCCTCATGGCAAGTGCTTGAGGTTTGTTCTGAACCCAGGAGGACTCTTTCTTAGCTGTCTCTTTCCTTGGTTCTCTGGTAAAATTTTAGATGTTCTATGGTTTAGCTTGTTACTCTCACGGAGCTACCAGCCTCCTGATTGTCTACCACCAAAATCTTTGTTGTTTTTTATAGTGCCTTCAGGCTTGAACTTCCCCACCCTGTATTCCAAATCAAGTCAACTCCCTTGGGGATTGCTTCAGTGCTCTCTCTTCTTGTCCCCTGCCTCTACCCTGGACTAACCCTCTGCCACTGACCTGGAGATGGGAGTAAGGAAACAGTGATACCTTCTCTTGGAATGACACCCCTGCTTGGTATTCTCTTGTGGAAACTTCATCTTATGAGCAAGCTGGAGAAAGGGCAGTTGGGCTCCCAGTATTTTTGACCTGCCGGCTATGGTAGAACTTCTGCCGAATGAGTGGGTCCTGGGTATAAGAAATGGACCCCAGACCTCTTAGCTGCTCTTGTCTGTTATAGAACTTTTGCAACACAGATGAGAAATGCAGATGGACTGGCCTTTCTGGGAAGATACCAGAGTCCTCAGCTGGGAGCTGGGGAGTGAGGAACTCCTGCATTCTTGCTTGCACTCACCCAGAGTGGAGCTTCTATCTTAGTGAACTCAGGGAAAGGTGGAAGAGAAAGCAGGTTGTGTCTCAAATGCCATAGACTTTTGCTGTTTTTACAGAGATTTAATAGATTTTCTCGAATAAATATTTCTTCATTTGGTACATATCTTTAGGACAATTTCCAGAACCCCTGAATAGTCCATTTTTTAAAATATATATTTTTTTGTTTCAGTTGTTTTGCTAGCTAGATGGATGGCCCATAGAACTCCTCAAATTGGCATTCTAGAAGTTTTCTCTATTTGCATTTATTTTTATGATTTTATGTTTTAGTTTCTAGAATTGCCCTGCTCTTTCTCCTTTCTTGCTCTTCTTCATGATAATGTATGCTTTATACCCACTTCCCCCTCTGTGGGTTTAAAAGTTGTCTGTTCTTTATATACTCTATTTAAACATTTATTTACCCTTATAATTTTAACATGCATTTCTGACCTAAAGTCTAAAGTTAATTATTATCTCTTCCTTTCATACATTCTGGAAACCTAGTATGTTTTACTGCCATCATTCCTCTACATACAAAATGTTCTTCTTGTCTAGTTTTAAATTCTGTTTTTTATTTCTCCAAATTTTTTATTGTTGTTATGACTGGTTTTTATATAATTCTGGTATAGATTTGCGAGTATCTTTTCACCGTTTCTTTTCTTTTAGATTCAATTTTCTTCTTTTGAAGTATATCCTGTAATTCTTTCTCTTGGGTTTATTTATGTGAACTCTCATTCTGTGTTTTTGTGAAAATGTTTTCACTTTCCCCTATCCTCTAATGACAGTTTAGGTGGCATCGAATTTTAAGTTGACAGTTACTTTATCTCAGCCTTTTGATGATGTAATTTTATTTTGTTCACGCATCTGAAACCAGTCTTATTATTGTTTCTTTTAAAATGATCTGTATTTTTCTCCAGTCTTTTTTTTATTGTGATAAAATATAAATAACATAAGACTTGCCATCTTAACCATTTTTAAGTAGTTTTGTGATGTTAAATATTTTTATGTTGTTGTACAACCATCACCACTATCTCCAAAACTTTGTCATCATCCCAAATGAGAACTCTGTACTCCTTGAACAATATTATTCTACTTTTTATCTCTCTTAATTTTACTATTTTGTGTACCTCACATAAGAGGAATCATATATTATTTGTTTTTTGTGTCTCTGACTTACTTCGCTTACCATAGTGTTTTCAAGGTTCACCTGTGTTGGCTTATTAAGGCTGATAATATTTCATTGCATGTACATACTACCATTTTAGGTTTATCCATCAATGGATATTTGTGTTGTTTCGACCTTTTAGCTATTGTGAATAATGCTGCTGTCAACAGTGGTGTGCAAATATTTGTTTGAGTCCTTGTTTTCAGTTCCTTTGGATAGATACCTAGAATTACAATTGCTGAATCAAGCTTAGCTATAATAATTCTACTTTTAATTTTTTGAAGAAACAGTTTACCCCTTTCCTCAGCAGCTGCACCATTTTATATCCCCACCAGCAATACACAGGATTTTAATTTCTCCATATCCTTGCCAACATTCTTTTTTGCTGTTTTTCCCCCAGTAATAGTCACTCTGATGAGTGTAATGTGGCATAATGTTTACTGATATTTAGTATGTTTTCATGTGCTTTTCAGTGTCTTTTACTATATTCTTTTTTGTGTGTTTCTTCTACTACACAGTAATGTGTGTGTGTATACACATTATCTATCATGGTTTGACTCATGTCTTTTACAATTTCTGGATAACTCTCAATCAGATGTCTGTGTGAATGTTGCTTTTTTCATATTATCACTCCTATCTCTCCCTCTGTGGAGCATCTATTAGCAGTTTGGTGGTAGTTCTTTCCATTCACTTTTATTTCTGAAATTTTCTTTATCTTTTGTTGATGCTTCATGGATTATTTTTCTATATTTGACTTCTGGTTTACTGATTATTATGTCTCATATGTTATTTGAACCTTGAATTTTAAATTTTAGTTACTAGTTTTTATTTTTAGAGGTTCCATTAGGTTCTTCTTCAAATATACGCATAAGTCTTATAGTTTTAAAACATTTTCCAAATTCTTCTTTTCATCTTTATTTATCTCAAACTAATATGCTTTATAGTCTGTATCAGATGTTTTCTAGTATCCAAAGTTCATGGGGTAGGAGTCTAATATTATCCATGGTGGATTATTCCCTAATGTGTTTTGTTTGGTTCCATAGGTTGCCTTTTTACCTTCACTGTTTGTTTGTTGTTGGGTTTTTTATTGTATGTAGGAATTTTATATGGCCTAAGTTAAGGTTTTTCTCTCCAGCAATGTTTGAGTTTGATCTTTTTATAATTGTCTGAGATTATATCATGTTTCAGCACAACTGTGTGTTTCTCAGCTTGAGTGTTTCTTGTGCTATTAGAATAGATGCCAGGCTGATGGTATGTTTCCTTGTCATATCTTTGTGGTATGGATAGATTCCTCATAATTCATTCTTTCATTAAGGATGTAACACATCAAGAGTTCTGGCTTTATGTGGGGATCTTAGTCATAACCTTACATTTTAATAGCTCAAATTTTTATCTCCAACTCTGTTGCAGATTTTTAAAAAATTGTGGCAAAATACACGTAAAATAAAATTTAGTATCTTAACCGTTTTTAAGTGTACAGTTCAGTAGTGTTAGGTACATTCACCTTATTGTATATACAGTCCCCAATCTCTTTGCACCTTACAAAACTGACGCTTTATGCCCATTAAACAACAACTACCCATTCCTCCCTCCTGCTGGCTCCCAGGAACCCCCATTCTACTTTATATATATACATTTCACTACTTTATGGAATAAAGTGGAATAAGAATACTTGCCTTTTGTGATTGGCTTATTTCATTTAGAGTAATATCCTCAAGGTTCATCCATGTTGTAGCATATGTCTGAATTTCCTTCCATTTAAAAGGTTAATATTCCATTGTATTTATATACCACTTTATGTTTATCCATTCATCTGTTGATGGAAATGGGTTGCTTCCACCTTTTGGCTATTGTGAATAATGCTACTATGAAAAGGGGTGTGCAGATATCTAAGTTTCTGTTCCTTTTTGAGTACTTGCCATGCTGTTTTCCATAAAGGCTGCACCATTTTACATCCTCACAAACAGTACATAGGGTTTCAATTTCTCAACATCCTCTCCAGTACACATTATTTTGTTTTGTTTTTCTTTTTAATAGTAGCTGTCTTAAAGGGTGTGAGGTGGTATCTCATTGTGATTTTGATTTGCATTCCGCTAATGATTAGTGATATTCAGCATCTTTTCATGTGCTTGTTGGCTATATCTTCTTTGTATAACCTTCTTTGATGAAATGTTTATTCAAGTTCTTTGTCCATTTTTTAGTTGGGCTGTTTGTTTTGTTACTGAGTTATAAGAGTTCTTTATGTATTTTGGATTAACACCTTATCAGAATAATTTGCAAATATTTTCCTCAGTTCCATAGGTTGACTTCTTAGTCTGTTGGGTGTGCACTTTCATGCACAGATGTTTTTAATTTTGATGTAGTTCACCATGGTTTTTAAGTTTTAAAACTAAAGCCTTTGCATTACCCAGACCAAGGAATTTCCTCTGGGGTTCTGGTTTTCAGTTCTCAATTTATTTTTAGGCCTGTGGACTTTTTTTTTCCTTGTGTGCTTGCCTATGCTTTTAAAGGATATTTGTTATACTTTTATCCAGCACTTCTCTCTTATATGATAAGAGAGTTTTTCCTTTACCTGGTCTAAAGTAAAGGTAAGAATGAAAGTACCACCTGATCTAACTTAGGAAATTTTGCATATGTGAATTAGGCTAGGGGCCTCTTAAAATCCTAGGATTAAAGAAATCTTTATTTTCGGTCACTTGATCATTTTTTACTTTTTAAATTACAGGTGCTACACAATATTATGCTTGTTTCAGGTGTACACCACAGTGAGCAGACACCACATAACCCACTAAATGATCATCCTGATAAATCCTGCACCCATCTGACACCACACGTAGCTACCTGAATACCATTGACTATATTCCCTGTGTTGCGCTCCACATCCCCACGACCATTCCAGAACAACCAATCTGTACTTCTCAGTCCCTTTACCATCTTAACCCATCCTCCCCAACCTTCCTCCCATCTGGCAACCATCAAAATGTTGTCTATATTTCCCTGGTTTTGCTGTCGACCCACAAAGCGAGAGGTTGCTGTTTCGATTCCTGGTCAGTGCACATGCCTGGGGTGCGAGCCAGGTCCCTGGCTGGGGGCCTGCAAGAGGCAGCCAGTCGTTGTTTCTCTTGCACACTGATGTTTCTCTCTCTTACCCTCTCTCAAAAATAAATAAATAAAGACCTGGCTGGTGTGGCTCAGTGGATTGAGCATCAGCCTGTGAACCAAAGGGTCCCTGGTTTGATTCCCCAGTCAGAGCACATGCCTGGGTTGTGGGCCGGGTCCCCGATGGGGGACACGCAAGAGGCAACCACACATTGATGTTTTTCTCCCTCTCTTTCTCCCTTCCTTACCCTCTGACTAAAAATAAAATTTAAAAAATCTTAAAATAAATGTTCTCTTTATCTATGATTCTGTTTCTGTTCTACTTGTTTGTTTTTTAGATTCAGTCATTCATAGATATATATTTATCATCGTTTTATTGTTCATGTTTTTGATCCTCTTAAATAAAACCCTTTAACATTTCATAATGCTGGTTTGGTGGTAATGAACTCCTTTAGCTTTTCCTCATCTGGAAAGCTCTTTGTCCTTTGATTTGAAATGATAACTTTGCTGGGTAGACTAATCTTATTGTAAATCCGTGCTTTTCATCACTTTCTATGTTTCTTGCCAATCCCTTCTGGCCTGCAAAGTTTCTGTTGAGAAACCAGCTGAAAGCTCTCTTGTAGGTAACTAACCGCTTTTATCTTGCTGCTTTTAAGATTCTCTCTTTGTCTTTAACCTTTTGTATTTTAATTGTGATGTTTCTTGGTGTGGGACTCTTTGGGTTCATCCTGTTTGGGACTCTGTGCTCCCTGGACTTGCAAGTCTATTTCCTTAGCTATGTTAGGGAGGTTTTCTGTCATTACTTTTTCAAATAGGTTTTCAATTTCTTGCTCTCTCTCTTCTCCTTCCGGCACCCCCATGATGCAAATGCTGGTATGCTTGAAGTTGTCCCAGAGGCTTCTTGTGTTATCTTCACTTTATTTTTATTCCTTTTTTCCCCCCGCTGCTCTAATTGGGTGTTATTTTTCTTCCCTATACTCCAAATTGCTGATTTGCTTCTTGGCATCATCTACTCTACTGTTGATTCCCTGTAAATTATTCTTCATTTCAGTTCTTTTTTATGGTTTCTGTGTCCTTTCTCATGCAGTTGAAGCTCTCACTAAGTTGCTTAAAATTCTCACTGAGTTCCTTGATCATCCTTATAACCATTGTTTTGAAATCTGTATCTGGTAGTTTGCTTGCCTGCATTTCAGTTAGTTCTTTTTCTGGAGATTTCTCCAGTTCTTGCATTTGGGACCTGCTTCTTTGTCTCCAAGTTTTGACTTTTCCCCTAAGTTTGTTTCTGTGTATTAAGTAAACTGCTATGTCTCCTGCTAGGCTAGAGTGACATTGTGTAGTAGGTGTCCTGTAAGGCTCAGTGGTGCAACTTCCCCATCACTCAAGCTAGGCACTCCAGGTGTGTGTCTGTGTGGGCTGCGTGTATCGTCCTGTTGTGGCTGAACCTTGATTGCTGGTGGTGTCACTGGGAGAGAGAGGATTGGTTGCTACTACAGTGGAGTAGCTGCTGTTCAGGAGCCAACCCTACAGAGCAAGAGTTGGCTTCAGTGGGACTTTGGTGTTCACTGCGTCTGCCCCTTGAGTGCGTTGCTCGGGAAGGTGGTAGGGTTGTAATCTGACATGGTTGGAAGCTGTCCATCAGGTGCGCAGGCTCTGGGGCCACCCAGCATGGGCTACAGAGCAGTCTGAAGATGGCTGTTACTTGTGCTAGGCTTGGAGGTGCCCATTACAGTCCAAGCAGCAAACCAAGGCTGGCTGCTGCTAGTGTCAGGCCTGGGGCCACTTAGTGAGTGAGAGGTATGTAACACAACAAGGCCAGATGCTGCGTATTTATATTTTGTGAACCTTTGAGAGATTTTAGGAAGTTCTGCAGCAGGAGCCAAGACTGGCAGTTTTTATGGAAAATCTTGGGTATACCTCCAAGTTGGGTGGGGCAGGGTCTCGGGGAATCACAAGGGTGTGGCAAACTGTATGACCCAGACTGATGGAGACTCAGATAATGGTACCTGTCTGTGTGCTTTGTGGCCATTTGGGGGGTGTCAGAAAAGGAACAATGGCCCCTGCTAGAACTTTGTCTGGCAGAAAGCTGACCCCCTAGCTCTTGCCCTGTTGCCAGACAATTCAGTTCGTCCTTGTATGTCCCTGGGTCTTTTCAAGCAGTTGCCCCAGTGCTGGAGCTCAGAAGGAGTAAGTCTAAGTAAGTCCATGCATGGGCCCTGTAAGAGGATCTGCCTGGGACTCCAGAGGCCCTCTGTCTCACTCAGCCACAGTCCCTACTGTTTTTTTTGTTTTTGTTTTTGTTTTTTAGAGAAAGAGAGGAAAGGAGGGGTAGGACAGACCTTGTATGTGCCCTGACTGGGATTGAACCCTCAACTTTGTCGTATTACACCAATACTTTGACTGAGATATCCAGCAAGGGTCCCCACTGTTATTTTTTTGTTTCTGCTTATTTTATTGATTTTTAGAGAGTGAAAGAGAGAAACATCGATTTGTCGTTTAATTTATTTGTGCATTCATTGATCGCTTCTTGTAATTGCCCTGACCATAGATCAAATCTTCAATTGTGGAGTATTGGGATAATGCACTAACCAACTGAGCTACCCGACTAAGGCCCCGCTGGTTTTTACAGCTAGAAGTTACGGGGACTTCTCTTCCTGGTACTGGAACCCTGGGCTGTGGGGCCTGACATGGCACCGGACCCCCTCGCTCCTCAGGGGCTATCTCAGGAGCAGCTGCGATATCCCTCCCAATTTTTATCTGGCACATGGGGGCGTTGGACCAGCCTGTACTATGTCTCTATTCCTTCTACCAGTCTCAAGTGTCGTCTTCTTAAATCCCTAGTTGTAGGATTTCATTCGGCTAGATTTCATGCAGTTCTGAATGATGGTTGTTCTGTAGTTTAGTTGTAATTTTGAGGTAGTTGTGGGAGGATTTGAGTACTGTATTTACCTACACTGCCACATTGACCAAAAGTCAAAAGAGATCTTAATTAATAATATCCTCTTCTTTGGATAGCAGATAAGTTGCCACGGGCAGGGGGCGGGTGGTGGGGAAGAGGATTCAAATTTAAATAATGACATGCCCTAGAACTACTGTAGCTATAGTTGGCCTGAGGGAAGATAGATTGATAGTATATAAAGTTTCTTATAAATTATTTACAAATTTAGATAATACAACCCACTTATAAGTTGTATAATGGTGCTTTATTATTATTATTATTATCTAACACTTACACAAAAGCATAGTACTATCAGGATAGTGTAGGACCCAGCATGTCTCAATAATTTTTAAATAGGTTTTTATGTATACTTCAAGCTGATGAAGGATGTACAGCAAACATTGAGAGGATATATTGTTCACTGTTTTCCATTATGTCTATACAGTTAAATATATATAGGCATTTGTACTTGGGCCTTGTTGGATATGGAATGAAGTATTTTTTGGATCCAGGGTTTTCTGCAATTTCTCATAACAACATTGGCCCATGTGGTAGCCTTTTATTACTGTTACTTTTTATCAAATAGGTAAAGCATGAGGTAGCAAAAGGTGCAGTCCTTAGTCTCGTTACATCCAGAGACTTGATAGCAATGTAGTTGTACACTTTATTGCTGAGTTACAAATCTTTGCTACTCTCGAACTCTTTGACCAATTGTTTTTCCACATTTACCAACCAATTATAGAAAGTATACAGTGCTTTACAAGTTGATTCTTTCTTTCTTTTAATATTGTAATTAAGAATCTTGAGATGGAGAGATTATTTTCGATCTAATATAATCACAAGGGTCCTTATAATAAGGAAGTAAGAGATGAGAGTCCGTAGTAGATGCGATGACTGTAGCAAGAGGTTGGAGTGATGTGAGAAAGGGATCATGAGTCAAGGAGAGCAGGAGGCCCCTCAAAGCTGAAAAAGGTAAGGATGTAGATCCTCCTCTCAGAGCCTCTAGGAGGAACCACCAGCCCTGCTGAAACCTTGAATTTATTTAGCTCATGGAGCTAAAGAATAAATTTCTGACTGCCAGAACTGTAAGAGAATAAATGTGCTGTTTTAAGCCACTAAATTTGTAGTATTTTTTTACGGAGACAACAGTAAACTAATAAAACAAAGAAGACCTGACTTCTGAGGTGAAGGCACTGTAGTGCTAATAATAATAAAATGTTTGTATTTCTTGAGTAGTTTCTTTTTTGTTTCAGGGAAAAACTTGGCTTAACTTTTGTTTTTAAGTGTTAGGCATTTTCATAGTTAGACAACTAAGATTTTCTAATGTCACTTTTCTCCTAATAGCCAAATGAGAAGTATATCAAACAGAAAGGTTGGTTGTTTTTTTAAAAAAATATTTTATTTATTTATTTTTAGAGAGGGGAAGGGAGGAAGAAAGAAAGGGAGAGAAACATCAGTGTGTAGTTGCCTCTTGTGCACCCCCTACTGGGATCTGGCCCACAACCCAGGCGTGTGCCCTAGACTGGGAATCAAACCAGCAACCCTTTGGTTCACAGGTGGGCACTCAATCCACTGAGCCACACCAGCCGGGGCAGAACAGAAAGATTCAATTAAATTCACGCAAATAATCCCATAGTTATTATACATTAGCAAACCAATGACTTCCTTTCTGTTCTCTTACCGATATGATTGCTCACGATGTTGCTTCAAAACCAAGACTTAGAGTAAAATCAACTGTTAAAGGATAATTTTTATAATCACAGATATTTAAAACTTCTGTTTTGAGCAAATACTGGCTTCTTTCAGAAGTAAACAGTTTTTAAAAGCATAGTGAAAGGAATGTTCCCTTTAAATTGTTAGCCAATAAGTTCCACAAAGACAGCATTTCTTTGAAACTTATTAATGTTTAATGAAGTTGTTAAATTTCCAGCATAATTCTCAAATTGTGTCATGGGGAAGCTTTGAAAGCTGGCATGTATTAGTAGTTATCACATGAAAAAAATGTTCAACCTCTTCCTGGCCGGTGTGGCTCAGTTGGTTGGGTGTCATCCCGCAAAACAAAAGATCGCCAGTTTGACTACAGGTCAGGGCACATGCTTGGGTTGTGGGCCTGGTCGTCCCTGGTTAGGGTGCATGTGAGGGGCAATCAGTTGATGTTTCTCCTTCACATCGATGTTTCTCTCTCTGTCTCTCACTACCTTTCCCTCTCTCAAAATAAATACATACATAAAATCTTTTTAAAAATGTTCAACCTTAGTATGTGGGGGGAAAAAACCCCTTCTTATCTTTGTAGGTAAATCCCTTCATATTGAGACTACCTACTGTAAAATATAGGAAAAGGAAGATTATGAAACATTTTTTTAAGCCCTTTGAAGCCTAAGTCATAATTCATAACTGGAACATGGGGGTCTTGTTCCCAAGACTGCTCCGAATGACTAGATTGCGCAGCATGCATCTGTTGCCCTGGATGGGTGGCCCAGTCGGTTAGGCGTCGTCCTTTACATGAAATAAGGTGGTGGGTTTGATCATCGGTCAGGGCATGTACCTAGGTTGCAGGCTCGGTCTCTGGTCAGGGTGCACATGGGAGGCAACTGATAGATGTTTCTCTCTCACACTGATGTTTCTCTCTCTCTCTCTTTCTCTTTACCCCATCCTCTCTGTCTCTCTAAAATCAATGAAAATATCCTGGGGTGAGGATTAAAAACAAAACCAAAAAACTCTGCTGCTGTTTTTTTGTTTAACAAGCAATATTTACTCACTGCAAATAGTAAGTTAGAAAATACAAATATGTGGAAATGAGAACCAGTGGTATATTTGCTGTTAACAATTTGGTATATAGATCCTTCCTGACTTTTCCTATTTATGCTATTTTCTAAAGTATTTTTATCACAAAGCATGACATTGAGTATCTTTTCATGTGACACACCACAATTTTAAAATATGGCAATTTTTCATAAAGCTCAAGTTTAGAATCTGGACTTTTCAGCTTAACGCTTATATGACTTAGCTAATAAACCTCATTTGTAAAATGGGATACATCATAGGATAGTTGGGAAGGTTAAATGAGGTAATATAATAAAAAGCATTTAATACAGACTCTGATGCACAATATTAGTTAATAAATCCTCACTTACCTTTACTCAAATATTTATATGATTGTCCTATATAGGTAATGTAACAAATTGCTATGGTTCAAAAACTTTTTGTAATGTTTCAGGGTTATACAAAAAATGCAATTTTTAAGCAACTTTTTTTTCTTATCCGCACCAGAGGACATGCTTATTGATTTTAGAGAGAGGGGAAGGGAGGAAGAGAGAGGGAGAGAAACATAAATCAGTTGTCTCTCATACACACCCTGATGGGGTCTGAACCCTGGGACCTAACCCACAGCCCTGGCATGTGCCCTAACTGGGAATCAAACCTGCCACCCTTTGGTTTGTGGGATGACACTCCAACCACACTGACCAGGGATAAGCAACGTCTTAAATGTGAGGAAGACTTAACAGGCATGAGCTTTGTACCTTTCGTGATCAAGAATAACACCCATATAATCTTTTTTATTTTTTAATAGTGTCATTAGTATATTCCTACTTTGTAGGGAAATACTTATAAAATATTGTACTGTTATAGTCTTTTTTTGTTTTGTTGTTGGCACTATTATAGATGTTCCTTGTTTTCCCCACGTTTGCTCACCTCCACCCAGGCCTCCCCACCCCTGGTTTCACCACACTGTTGTCTGTGTGTATGGGCTATGCATATATGTTCTTTGGCTAAGCTCTTCACCTTTTTTTATCCAGTTCCCCCTTCCCACCCCGCCTCTCCCCACCAGATCCGTCACTTTGTTCTATATATCCAGGTCTTTGGCTCTATTTTGTTCATCAGTTTATTTTGTACTGTATCCCTAATACTGATTTATTTTATTTCACTGTAAGTTCAATTTAGAATATAGTATGTGAAAAGAAAAAGTTTTAATTGTGTTTACCTATGTTATTTACAAAAGATACTGAGCTATATGATAACAGGTGCTTGAGTAGACATACAGTTTTGATACTGTCTTTGCCAGTGATTAGGTGAGTGATTTTGGACAAATTACTAATACCACGTCATGACTGAGGTTTCTTCTGGTATAATAAAGGTGTTGGACTAAATCAGCAGTTTTCAAATTTGAGTAATGTACGGATCCTTTAAAAGGGACAAATGTTCCAATAGTTGTTTTAAACTATACTGTTATTTTTAATAATATACTTAAATAGTGTGGACAAACATAAAACTAAGTAGAAATTCCCTCTGCTATATTCGTTTAGAGCCACAAAACCAAAACAAATGAAATACAAACAAAAGTACAAAACCAGCATATTAACAACATTAATATGATGAGTCATAATGGTTTGCTGAAAGTAAAATGCTGCTTCCAATGTGAATATATTATTGCTCCTTATCCTATAAGTTCTTTTGCATTAGGCTACCTAGAATACTTTGCATTAGATCATATTCTCCTATCATGTTTCTATTAAAACTGTCTTTTATGTAGTGCATCATGGTGTCGTTGGGCCTTTAGCAGCTGAACTGTACTGCCTGCCTCTGCTGTTCTCATTAGCCTAGGATAGTGAGGGACACTGATGACTTTCTGTGTGGGGAAACACGAAAGTGGGGATACAAATATCCTGGAAGCACTCAATTATAAAATACTCTTTCAGATGATCCAAATTTTCAAAGATTGCCAGTGATCAAGGCACAAAATTTAAAACTTCTTATAGAGAACCTACAAACTCTTGAATGTACAGCCATCGATCTTGGCTGTGGTCCATACTGAGAACACCAAACTCGATTATGAAGCTGCTTCTATGATTCTGTGACTAGGAAACTGTTCCTGTAAGTAACTATAGTAATACACATACACACACATACACACACTCACATATTCCAGTGTGTCTCACGGTCTTAGATTAGGAAAATATATTTATGAAACTAAACAAAATTAGAGTATATTTTTTAAAAAGATTTTATTTGTTTATTTTTAGACAGGGGAAGGGAGGGAGAAAGAGGGAGAGAAATATCAATGTGTGGTTGCCTCTCATCCACCCCCCACACAGGGGACCTGGCCTGCAACCCAGGCATGCTCCCTGATTGGGAACTGAACCGGTGACCCTTTGGTTCATAGACTGACGCTCAAGCCACTGAACCACACCAGCCAGGGCAAAATTGGAGTATTTTTTTAAACAAGCAACTGAAAGAACCATACTGTCTAATTGCTGTAGGGCAATGCTTCTCAATAAGAGGTAATTTTGCATCCCAAGAGATATTTGTCAATGTTGGGAGATGGTTTTGGTTGTCAACCACTGGTAGGGGGCATCAATGCTATTGGCATCAGGGATGCTTCTAAACATACTGTAATACACAGTATTAATAGCCCCTCACAACAAAGAATTATTCAGCCCAAAATGTCAGTAGTGCTAAATTTAAGAAACCCTGCTATAGGGCAATGTAACCAACCTAAGGATAGTTTTGGAGATAAAGAGTACAGCATGATCATATTAAAAAAACAAAACAAAACTTTATTATTGAAAGTACAGAATGTCCTATGGTCTATCCTACAATATAGACCAGGACTGTTTAAAATCAAGTTTGTGAAATAGATACCAACTTTAATAATTTTTTTCTAAAATGGGTTTAGGAACAAAAGAGTAGCAACATGGAGCTGCGCAAGTTTTTTAAAGCAAATATGGTTTCCATATTATAGTTGCAGAAGCTGTTACCTAAGAAAATTAACCTTATTTGATTTATCTTACATTTTTTGTAGCATTTTGTATAAGATTTTTCTGTTCTACAATTAAATTTGGAAGAGTAACCTTTTTAGTTGTGGTTCTAGCTTATATGAAAATGATGCCTGAAATATGAAATTCTTCCTATCGTATATGACACCTTATCAAATGAGAAAATCATCATGTTTTCAGCACTGGGTCACTCTTATTTTTTGTTTTGTTTGTTTTATTTCTTATTATAGAAAATTTTCAAAAATACAAAAAGTGAAGAGAATAATTCATGAACCCTGACCATACCCATTAGCCAGGATCAGCATGTGAACATTTTGTCAGTCTTGTTTTATCTTTCCTCTCCCTACTAGATCCCTTCCCAGAATTATTTTAAAGCAAATTGCAGGCATGGTGTTATTCCATTGATAAATACTTTGTAATGCTGTTTTAAAATGAAGATAGAGGAGGTATTCTCTTGTGGGGATTGCTGTTGAGGAAGGGGAATTGTAATGCCTTTGGAATGGAGGCTTATTAGAAATAGGACCCCCATATAATAGATACTCTATTTTATATTTATTGAAAAGTTAATATAAATGATATGTGAAGTAATATTACAATTTTAGTGTGCCACAAAGTCAATTTACTCATTTTTAAAAATAGTTTTTATGCTGCCTTTAATTTTAGCATTGGCTTTAATCATAGCCTGGCTCCGCCACTGCTCTGCTTTTTACCCCTGGCATTTTATTAATCCACATGTTTTCTTCTGGCCCTTTCCTCAAGTATGTACTCATGACTCCTGACTCTTGGAGATCTGATACTACTTTGGTTCCTCCCTTTAAATACTTGGAATTTTAAAAATTCCTAAGGTTAATGAAATGAGGTTTAAGTGAGGGAGTGACATCAAAAGGTTAGCATTTTTGCTTAATGATTATGATTATGTTGTGGAGGATAGATTGGAGGCAGAGTGAATAGGATTGGTGCAGTTCAGATCTGAAGATATAGAAATAGATGGATTGCACAGCTATTTAAGAACTAGAGCCCATAGTCTTTGGTGACTGAATGAAAGAAATTGGAAGGAAGTAGTTGGAATGATGGCCAAATGGATGATTTTGATACCTAAATGATGGCACCATTTTCTGAGGGAAGAAATACGAGGGACAGAGCAGATTTGCGGGAAAAATCTTCTATGCGACTTCCTATTTTGGTGAGTGGAATAGGGGAAGAGTCTTCTTGTGATCTTCAACATGGTATTCTAGTGAAACAAGAACTGTTTTACCTGAGAAGCACTTTGAAAATTCATTTAATTTATGCTTTTTTAACTGGTTTATGAGAAGGAAATCTGTTGGGTTACTTTTCCCCCCAGTTCTTTATGGCATGCAAGTTTTGTGTAGTCATTATCTGGACCAGGTTTTTGTGTAGTCATTATCTGGACCTGACACTCCCATGCCAGAGGTAGTATACAAGATACCTTGAGAGAAATAACAGTCAAAGTTGGGCATACGAAGTCTGTCCAGAAAAAGTCCAACCATTGATAATATAACAACAATGGTTTGCACGACATCAGTGTAACCTGGCAGCCAAGGAGAGTGGAGTGGAATGCACATGCATGAACAATGACAACTTCACTGCACTAGTCAGTGGGGGCAGTAGACGCCATTGAGTGAACATGTGTGATGTGTGGCTATTGCATTCAAAATAACTGAGCAGAGCAATGAATCTGCATCAGATTTTGCATTAAGCTTGAACATTCCTCCATGGCAACTATTTGGCTGATTTAGAAGGCCACAGCTAAAGAGGACAGGCAACTAGTGATGGGCAGCTTCATCACAACAACCCACTTGCTCATGCCTCACATCTTGCGCAGAGTTTTTTGGTGAAACATCACCCAGGTGACTTAGTCCCCCTACAGCCCAGATTTGGCACCCTGTGACTCCTTGCTTTTCCCCAAAACTAAAATCACCTTTGAAAGGGAAGAGATTTCAGACTGTTGATGAGATTCAGGAAAATAAGACAGGGCAACTGATGGTGATCGGGAGAACTGTGTGAGGTCCCAAGGCGCCTATTTTGAAGGAGATTAAGGGTCATTGTCCTATGTACAATGTTTCTTGCCTCTTCTTCCATGAATGTCTCTATTTTTCATGTTACATGGCTGAATACCTTCCAGGCAGACCTTGTACACTGAAGGTAAATGAAAACATTTGCCTACATAAACTTGTATAAACACTTATATGTACAATGTCCATAGTTACATTATTTATACAAAAAGTAGAAATAACCCAAATATCTGTGAACTAATAAATGGATAAATAGAATGTACTGTATCCATACCATGGAATATTTGGCAACAAAAATAAATGAATACTGATACATAGATGAACTGTAACATACTATACTATAACATTGATGAACCTTGCAATATTACGCTCAGTGAAAGGCAGTCAGTCACAAAAGACCATATACTGTCTGATTTCATTTGTATGTAATGTCCTGAACAGGCTATCCATAGAGACAGAAAATAGATTAGTGGTTGCCAGAGCTGGATGAAAGGGAGTGAGGAGAGACTACTAATAAGCATGAGGTTTCTTTTTGGAGTGATGAAAATGTTCTAGAATTCGATAGTGATGATGGTCACATAACTTTAGATGATGGTTACATACTAAAGACCACTGAATTGTACACTTTAAAAGGGTGAATGTTACGGCATGTAAATTATGTCTCCAAAGCAGTCTTAAAAATAACTGTGGAAGAAGAACATTGAAAATAAAGTTGGTCAGTTCTTTTAAAGTAATGCACTGAGATATTTCTTAGCTAATATTGTGTATCTATGTGTGTGTTCCGGTGAATTGGAAAAAAAAAAGAGGAGGAAAGATTCTTTTGTCTTCATTTGTTAAAACAAGTTTACCATAATTTCTTAAGAGAGCAGGCACAAGATACCTACTTTATTTAGCTGGAAAGCCAGAGTTTCACCTCCCCCTCCTCCGCCCCAAGCCATATTCCCATCATCCAGAAAGGTCTAGCCAGAGTGAAAGAGACAGAAAGAGAGGAAAGAAAGAACCTAGAATAGTGATTTTTGAGTTTTATCATATCAATTTTATCATATCATCTCTGGTTTTCTCCTGCTAATACTTTCCTCATATTCACAGGCTTATTGTGAGAATCAAATGAAGTTTTAGGCAGGAAAGGGCGCTTAAAGAATTAAAAACACTCTACTAATGTAAAGTAACAAATACAATAGAACATAATTTTTTTTTAAATTTGTTGACTTGTGATGCCCATTTAATTGGTTTGACCTACTTGTAGAGATAGTAATTCAATGAATAGTTTATTCATTTATTTCTGGGTATTTTTACCATCTTAATATAGTTTTAAGAATTCTAACACTGGAGTGGGGTGAAGGGAGAGAATATTAGATAGGGAGATTTTTAATGTAAAATTTGGTATTTTGTTATTGGTAATCAGGAAATATTTGATGAATTGAATTTGTCAGGCAAGGATTTGGGGGATCAGAAACTGTTGAGGCTGAAGCTACTTGGAGCCAGTAGGGACCTCTTTGTTTAGGAATATAAACTGATGCGTACCTAGCCTAGGCTATAAGCTTTTAGTTTTTCCTCATAGCTTACTTTGTCTCTGACACTTTGCTTTCTCCGTTTTTTAGATTTATTAATTTTAAGTGAATCATTGTGGAGTTAAATTCAACTTAAGACCAGCTAGGTTATAGGTGGCGAGGATTCCCAAAAGGAAAATATACACAAAGTATACTGTTAGTGAGGCATCATTCATTCATTCCATTTTGTGTTAAAACAGGCTTTTGGGGCTTGAGTATTTATGTTTGTTTCAAAGATAGGTGGTTGTATAGTTGTACATAAATAGATGGTTTTGTTTTCGAGGGAATCAGTTGAGACTTAAGTGTAGGAACTTAACCTGAGTTACCTTCTAGGTGAAGAATGAGAATGACGAGTTGCTTAATATACTTCAGATAAATAGGTTTCTACTTTCATGTCACTTCCTTCCATTTTTTCACCCCTTCTCTTGGAGCTGTGATATATTTAAGGTCTTTGTGTATTGGCCAAAGGGATAATGATCCTAGAATATATTTTAGTGGAAGGATCTCTGTAGATGATCCAAATGATAGATTCTAATAGAATGAGGACTCTGACTTGCGGTCATACATAGGCTGCAAAAAGAGGACACTCCCTTGTAGGTTCATCAGCTATTTGGGGTAACTTCCATGAGGGCAACTAGTGGGTGCTGCCAGGATTGCAGACTCCTCTCTTTAGTCCTTGGATAAAAATTCCCCCTACTCCACCCTCTTTTTCCATTGCTGATTCCACAACACAGTATATCTAAACACACATTTGGATGAGGGGAACCCAAGAACTGGCAGTACAAAAGAATGCCATATTCCTTATTAGTCCACCTGAAATCTTCTAGGTAGTGCTTGTAGAAGAGTAGGGCTACCTAACCAGCCCATTTCCATTTGTAGCATGGCTGGTACATTTTCATCTTCACATGTATGTATTTCTTCATTCATACTCCTCCAAAGCTCTCTTGTTCTCCATTTATTTAAATCCTGTCTATTTTTAAAAGTCTAAGTGAGTAACTCATTTTAACTTTTCTTAACTTTACAAGGATGTATGTTTATTTTCCCTTACTGCTTTTTAAGTTCCTTGTATATAGGGCTTATGCATTATTTGCATCTTAGCTGGTAGTTAGCAAGTCCAGGAACAACAGAGGTTATTGTCACTCTAGTGTAGCTATCTAACATCCTGCAGTGGCATACAGGGGACTGCCCTTGAATTTTAAAGGAAACCAGATAAATGATCAAGATTCCAGGGAATTTAGAAACATTTCTGACTGGTAGTGTCTCTCACTGGACCCTCCTACTATGGCAGCGATTTTCAACTTTTTCATCTTGTGGGGCACATAAACTAATTACTAAAATTCTGCAGCACACCAAAACTATATTAAATTTTTGCTCATCTGACAAAAAATAGGTATAATTTTATTCTTCACACCAGACAGCTGTTGGTTGTTATTTTTTTATTTGACATTCTAAGGGAAAAGAGGTGAGTGCCCCTGGCTAAATAGTCAAGTACTGCATGTTCTAAAAATTCTTACAGCACACAGGTTGAAAAATCACCATACTAAGGCAGTTTGCAGCCCACAGTTCCATAGGAGAGTGTGAAGGGAGTTCCCAGCCATAAAAAAGGACACAGTTAACTAAACTGGTATGTAGTTTTTGCTGAATTTACTTTAAGCATAATTAATATCCATCCTAAGTTCTTCATTAAGTAGTTTAAATAAAATCACTGCTTTGCACATGTTCTTCCTTGGCTAGAGAATGCCAATGCGTAGATTGTTTTCAAGTTGGATTTTATTCCCCAGCATAGGGACACCATCTAGGTACATTTATGTAAAGCTTCCCGACAGTTTAGATTAGGATTAGATTTTTTTTTTTAACTTTTCAGTTATAGTCGACATCCAATATTACATTAATTTCAGGTGTACACCATAGTGGTTAGACATTTAGATAACTTGTGAAATGATCCCCTGATAAATCTATCAATAGTTACCCCCCAACACCATACATAGTTATTACAATATTATTCATTATATTCCCTATGCTGTAGTTTACATCCTGTGATTATTTTGTAACTACCAGTTTATATTTCTTAATCCCTTTACCTTTTTCAAACAACCACCTAACTGTCCTCCTACCTGGCAGCCATCAGTTCTTTGTATCTATGTTTGTTCCTGTATTGTTTGTTCATTTGTTGTTATATTGCATTCCACATATAAGTGAAATCACATAGTATTTGTCTTTGTTTGACTTATTTCACTAAGCATAATACCCTCTAGGTTTATCCATTTTGTCACAAATAGGAAGATTTCATTCTTTTTTTATGGCTGAGTAATATTCCATTGTATGTATATGTACCACTTCTTTATTAAATTGTCTATCAGTGGACACTTAGATTTCTTTCATATCTTAGCTATTGTAAATGTGCTGCAATGAACATAGAGATGAAATATTCAAAGTGATATAAAGCAAGTGCCTACAATCTAGATTACTCAACCCGACAAGTCTGTCATTTAGAATTGAAGGAGAGAGAAAGAGCTTCCCAGACAAGAAAAAGCTAAAGGAGTTTATTACTACCAAACCAGTATGACAAGAATTGTCAAAGTGACTTCTTTAAGAAAAGGAGGAAGAAATAAAAAATATGATTAGTAAAATGGCAGTAACTACATACCTATCAATAGTTACGTTAAATGTAAATGGATTAAATCCTCCAATCAAAAGACATAGTGTGCCTGAATAGAGAATAGCAAGACCCATACCTAACCCTGCCTACTGGAGACCCACTTCAGATAGCAAGACACACACAGATGGAAAGTAAAGGGATGGAAAAAGATATTTTATGCCAATATCCCTGATGAACATAGTTGGAAAAATCCTCAACAAAATATGAGCCAACTGAGTTTCATCAATACATTAAACAGATCATACACCATGATTAAGTGGGATTTTATCCCTAGATTTTGTTTAAATTTTTCCCATTTCTTCATTCCCACCCTCATGTCTAAAACAAGTGTGATGCTATTCATTTTAGAGAATATCATTTAGGACACAGGCATGGAAAAAACAAGTATGGTTCCTTGAAGTGATGTGTTTTGGACTCAGATATGGAATTACCACATGCAGCTCATCTGGGTCTGTCTTTGGCATCTTATAAGTGTTGCACGTACTGCGTGAACCATGTCTTTCTAAAAGAACTTGCTTAGTAAGACAGTGTTGGGATTTCTAGCCGATTTTCTTAAGGTGAAAATATATCAAGTTAAACATTGCAAGACGAAGAGAGGCTTTTTTTTTATTGGGTCACGAGGGAGGCAGTTGTATAGAGAATATATTGTTAATTTTATCGAAGGTAGAGGGAAAGCAGATAAATTCCAAGAAAAACACATAAAGTGAAACGAGGTGGAGAATAAAGTGTGATAAGTTCCTAAAATCAGGTGCACATAGGAAGGACCTTCCCCATGATCAGCTTCCAGTGTTTTTTGTTTTTTTTAAGTAGTATTGCTTGTTTCTTTCTTTCTTACTTCTTTTCTATTTAAATTTTTTAAAATTATATTTTATTGATTTTACTCTTACAGTTGTCCCAATTCTTCCCTCTTTGCCTCCCTCCACAGCACTCCCCACTCCCTCAGGCAATCCCCCAACCGTTGTTCATGTCCATCAGCATGCAAATAAGTTCTTTGGCTACTCCATTTCCTATACTGTACTTTACTTTATATCCCCATGGCTATTCTGTAGCTACCCATTTGTACTTCTTAATCCCCTCACCTGTTCACTGATTCCCTGACCTGCCTCCTCATCTGGCAGTCATCAAAGTGCTTTCCATATCAATGATTCTGTCTCTGTTCTTCTTGTGTGCTTAGTTTGTTTTTAGACTCAATCGTTGATGGATATGTATTTATTATCATTTTATTGTTCATAGTTTTGATCTTCTTTTTCTTAAATAAGTCACTTTAACATTTCATATAATAATGGTTTGATGAACTCCTTTAGCTTTTTTCTTTTCTGGAAAGCTCTTTATCTGCCTTTTGATTCTAAATGATATCTTTACTGCGTAGAGTAATATTGGCTATAGGTCCCTGTTTTTCATGACTTTGAATATTTGTTGCTAATCCCTTCTAACCTGCAAAGTTTCTTTTGGGAAATCAACTGATAGTCTTATGAGAATTCCCTTGTACATAACTAACTTCTTTTCTCTTACTGTTTGTAAGATTCTTTCTTTATCTTTAACCTTTGGCATTTTAATTGCAGTGTGTCTTGGAGTGGGCCTCTTTGCATCCATTTTGTTTGGGACTCTCTATGTTCCCTGGACTTGCATGTCTATTTCTTTCTCCAAATAAGGGAAGTTTTCTTTTACTATTTTTTCAAATAGATTTCTAATTTCTCGTTCTTTCTCTCCTCCTTCTGGCACCCCTATGATGCAAATGTTGGACCTCTTGAAGTTGTCCCAGAGGCTGTTTATACTATCTTTGTTTTATTTACAACTATCTTGTTGTTCTGACTGGAACAACAAGAAGAAAAACTTGTTGTTTTTGCTTCCTGTGTTCCATATCATTGATTCAATTCTTTGTTTCATCCACTCTACTGCTATTTCCCTGTAAATTGTTCTTTATTTTAATTTGTGCATCCTTTGTTTCTGACTGGATTTTTTTATGCGGTTAAAGACCTCACTAAGTTCCTTGAGCATGCTTATAACCAGCATCTTGAACTCTGCATCCGATAGATTGCTTATTTCCATTTTGTTTAGCTCTTTTTCTGGAGTTTTGATCTCCTTTCATTAGGGCCATGTTTCTTTTTCTCCTTTTTTTGGTAGCCCCCATGTTTGTTTCTATGTATTAGGTAGAATTGTTATCACTCCCAGTCTTGGTAGCACGGCCTAACATAGTATGTGTCCTACAAGGTCCAGTGGCACAGGCTCCCCTATCACCCAAGCTGGATACTCAAGGTACACCCTTAGTGTAGGCCGAGTATAGACACCTCTTGTAGTTGAGCCTTGATTTCTGTTGACAGGTCAATGGGAAGGATTTACCAAGGCCAGTCAGCTGCAAGGACTGACTGTGACCACTGACTCCCAACCTCCACCATCTGTGAAGACACAGCCCTCTGGGGGTAAGGTAGTGGTACTCTGATTTAATCTGTAGCTGTCCACTGGGTGTGCAGGCTCTGGGGTTCCCCAGGTGGTGCAGGCCAAGGTCAGCTCCCACCTGTGTTTTGCCTGGAGCCACCCTGCCTGAACCATAAAGCAACCTGAGATGGCTGTTGCCTGTGCTGGGCTTGGAGATTTTTAGGTGAAGCCAAATAGGCTGGCTGCTGCTAATGCCTGGCCTAGTGGTATCTCGTAGCCATGCATACTTTTCCTGAGCATTTTCTTAGAAAGTAAGCACAATAATTAATTGGATACAGTTAGTTATAGGAAAGGTTTAAGAATAGATTTAAGAAAGTTTGCTGCCTACTGGCATATGTAAAGACAGAAAGCCTTGCAAAGCAATTTGTTGTTGGGGATTAGATCTCCGGATGTCCTTGCCTGTAAGGAAAAGCCCTCTGTGCACCCCATAGCTCTCATAAATGTTAATGTGGCATTGTGCAGGGAGATGAGGACCATCTCATTTCACTGCAAGTTGCTGGGGAAAGCCTGTCCCTCGGTATGCGTGGGTGTGTGTGAGGGCTGCTGAGCACTCTGCCGTTCTGTCTAAAGTATACTGCAGAGCAGCTTTGCCTTTTCATTGGACTCCAGTATGGGGAATCCTTCCTAGCCAGTAAACTTGGGGAAATTCCTAAATGCTGATACATTTTCAGCCCTAAAATGATCATGTCCTTGTTGGAGTGAGGAGCAAAGGGCACACAGGGAATGTTTTTAAAACACGAGTCAACTGATTACCAGTGTGTCTTTTACTTGCTTGATAGAGCTGTGCAAGCATCATCTTGCTGTTGTCAAGGGAGCTGGGATTTCACATAGTCCAGAGATTGCTCCTCTTTTCATTTCCCCAGGGCTCCTCCTGCTCTAATTATTTAGCATGCAGACACAGTTTCGTGATCCAGCAGGAGAATCTCCCCAATTTTCACATGCATCATGCAGTCAGTGAGGCAAATGGTAGTGGTGGCTGCTCCATACAAAGCTGGCCGTGTTTCTGCCAGCAGTTTTCTAATAACCTTGGTGTCTCTGCAGCAAGGTTAGTGGCTGTGTATTTACTGAAGCTACATCTTTTTCTCTCCTCCATCTGCCTCCGTCTGGACCCCCTCCTTCCCTCCTGCCACTCCCTGCACTTCGGTTTATATACTTGTCTATTGTATGCAGGAACTAGACATTATTAAAATACATTTTAGAGTTTTTAAATATGTGCATAATAGAAATATACCTAAGTGTTCAAAAACATTCTCTGATTGTCCTGGTTAGTGGAAGATTAAGGAAACAGAATACAAAATAGCCAAATGTTTCTAGGAAGTCATGTTTATTGAGTAGGCATTTGTCTGACAGATTGAAATGAGCTTCTTCTGTGTATTGGCATATAGTCCAAAAATGCAATTTATTCGCTTTATAGTGTTTATATAAAATTCTATTGACTCATTTCATGGAAATAGGGGCTCACGTTATCTCTGACCCTTGTTTGTAGCAAGACCCTACAAGGATAGCAATTTTCACCTTGGTTTAATTTCTAAGAAAACATTATCATGAATGTGTAACCACTTAATTTAGTATTAGTTATATAATCATAGAAATGCCCAAAGAGAGAATCCTTTTGGAAAGGAGATTTTTATAGAAATCAAAGAGTGTCTCAGCAACTCTTTATTAATAGGTATTCATTGAGTATATACTCTGGAAATGTATTGAGCACTTTACAAATTCTGAAGAAGAAGAATACCTTGTCTACAAGGTGTTTCATACCAATTTGAGGAGATAAAGTTGCCCGTGGTACAGTAAGTGAATAAGACTCTATTAAATAAGGTACTAAGCTATGCAATAAAAAGTTTGAGAATAGAATGATACATAATGAACTGATTTGCACTGAGATTATTTCATTAGATGTGAGATTGGTGTTCAGAGATGTCACCCAGTTTAGTTAATGGACAGAGATGTCACCCAGTTTAAGTTCTGGACAACTGTTTGTGGAGTTATGGCTAGTTTTTTTAATTTTTAGTATCCACATCGTGTCTTTGAACACATTGACATTGAGTGAGCAGCCACTGCTTTTGCTACCTAAAAGAATGAGTCAAATTTGGTAGACAGAGATGAGTTTTTAGAATCAGGTATATCCAATTTCAAATCCTAACTATGCTGATTCTTTCTATTAGTTTAATTATGTAATATAAAATGGTTTTAATATAAGCTAAACAAAACATAATTTGAAAGACATACCTGCTGCTCCTGTACCTTTTAAAATAACACATCCTTCTGGACCCAGCTGAAGTTCCCCCTCCAAGAAACTTTCTCTGGCCACTCCTGCCCACAATAATCTTGTCACTGAAAATTCAATTTCTCTTGGTTATTTAAGTTGTATTGTGTTTACTTCTCATTTGGCACTTAAGCATTTTTATAAACTAATGTATATCTATTTTTATGATAGTATCATGCCTTGCTAGTTAGATCGTTAGTTCTTAGATGACATGGACCTTGTGGGGTTTTTTTCCCTTCCTGATAGCACCTCAGTGTTGCTCTTAGGGAAAGGGATAACAGTTGTCAGGAAACAAGGGCAGATTCTATTCTGTATTCCAGTTCATGAAGGGAGTTCTTACCTATTCATTAATAGGTATCCAGCCATTACCCAAACAGGTGATTGTTGACTTTGAATGTATGACTCTAGCTGGTTAAACAACTCAGTGGCCGCTCTCCAGTGTAGCCCTGAAATGGTAAGATTGTAGTGAAAACACGTAAGTAGTAGGTTCTAGGAATTGTTACACATACAAACTAGTGATGAGTAAAATTTATCTAATACATTTTATTTGGAAATTTTACACCACATCCATATTGCTAAGGGATGGGTAAAAGTGTCTTAAAATCATTTTATTTTTTGCATTGTCACATAATAGCACATCATGAGTAATTAACTCATGACAGAGCACTTGCTTGTTAGTTTATAATGTTCCTTATTTTAAAAGATAATGCAGTAGACCAGATAGCTATTGGAATAAAAATCATATTTTCTTAAGTAGGGACCTAAGAGAGTAAGGTTTGAGTATATCTGAGTCCCTTCTTCTGGCAACAGTCTAGAATAGAGTGTGATGTCTTAGTGCTAGTTTGGCTGTTTTCTTGAATATCATCTTGTTATCTCTTTTCCTAAGTGGAAAAAATAAGTCTGTGCTTAGAGCTCTTGATTCCTGTCACTTCATTTGTGTCCATTTTGAATGATTACTGTGTCTACTCCTTAAGGCTTATAAGGGGTGAGTTTGGGGTATTAGATGAGTAAAAATTAGAGAGCAGGATTGTAACTTCTCAGTTTTTATCCTTGGTCCTTCCATTGACTATCTCTGAGTTCACATACAAGTGTGCTAAGGTACGCACTAGTGACCTTAAAACCTACCACCCCCAAATGAACAGAATTGACATTCAGTTAATTGACCAGTTCCAAAAATGGGATTGGATGACTGGAAATTTTGGAAACAGTTATAGTACTTAAGAATATAATCTTGGCACAATAGGTAGTAAGATTTTCAAAGTTTAAATAATGTTATGTAGTTCAAATTTTGTTGATAGTATGGATACCAGTTAATATCTAATAGAGTCAAATATCTGGAATTTAAATTTGACTGAAGATTAGCTATAATACAGCATTCCTCAAATGTCTATAGCTCTGTGATATGTTTGGAACTACAATAGCTTTAGTTTGACATCGAGTAAATGTAGGAGCTTTTAAGAATTTATAATGGGCCCTGGCCAGGTTTCTCAGTTGGTTACGACATTGTCCCCATACACCAAGGTTGCGGGTTCCATCTCCAGTCAGGGCACATACAGGAATCAATCAATGAATGCATAAATAAGTAGACCAACAAATTAGTTTCTTTCTCTCTCTCTCTCAAATCAATAAATAAAAAATTAATTTATAATGCTAGCTCTATATCATTTTATAGTCTATTCATCTTGTTTTGATCTTTCTCTCTGATTTTGTTTTATGGGAGAATCTCCATTTCCATACTACATCCACATAAAGTAAGATTAAACCATATTTGACACACAGGATTAGTTAGTTCTTCTTACCATCTTCCCTCAAATGTAATATTGGTGGAGCTTATCTCCATATTTCTAGCTCTCCCTTTCTATTTCCATTAATCTTGGTTAAGTCCTGTTCCCTTGTAATTCTCCATCAAATTTGCACCCCTAGGAAAAGTTAGACTGTCAACACATTAATCTTTATAACTCTCCTGGGCTCTGGAAATTAAATTCATATTTCTAATCATGGCACAAAAGTAGTTATCCTCTTTTAAAGGCATAATAGACTTCACCAATCCACCTAAATCAAACGATAAAATATAGAGCACTAGAAAAGAAATTTGAAAACCACCTCACATTATCAGAGATCCTCAAAAGGATTCAGGTCCTGTTCTCACTACGTGACCCACCAGCTATTTCTGGTTACACACTTAGGTTATATTTACTGGCTTTAGTTCTGGCTTGATTTAGGAGACTGTGTGTGTGTGTGTGTGTGTGTGTGTGTTTGTAACCTATTTTGTGAGATGCATCGTCACAGACCATTAAACTGTAGACATATCCTTTCAGAATTCTGAACTTTGAACTCTGTGGATCTTTCCTAACCCTATAGCATTGCAGTCCTAATACCAGCATTTTAGTCTAATTCTAGTGTATGTCTTTCATGTTGGAAAAATTCAGCAAAGGTGGCAGGGAGACATTCTCTAAATCTGTATTAAGTGAATGTTGGCTTTTTTCTATACAAAGAGAAGGGAAATAACTTTTAGGCTAATTCCCGACTTTTTTATTTTTAGTGCATCCACCCCAGTTGGTGGATGTTGAAAGCTACACAGAAAGTTGTGTTTGTTGTAAATATCCCAGAAGCCTAACCAAACATATACAGATTGTTAACTGAATAGGATCTAAGGTGAATTATATGGACTCCTATTAGAAATTTATGGTATTAAAAAGAAAACTCTGCAAGATAAATCGGATATATTTTTTTGTAATTCTGTTATTTTGTAGATGAATAGAGATAGAAGTATAGTAAGCATAGAGTAGACATATTCATTTCTTATTAAATTGGACCTCTTTTTGCTTGGTGAAATTACCCTGCGTAGCCCTGGGATTCCCTGGTGCTTATTATAGGTTTGTTTCTAGGATGGTTTTATAATGAAAGCTACTAGGCATGTTGGATGCCACTGCGCTCAGAAAGCTTTGATTGCAGACGTACTTTTGTGAATACCAGCACTGAATTGAAATATAATGTCCTAGGATCTCAAATCCAGTATATATTTAAATCATAATAGTGCTTTTCATTTTGATTGTAGAGAAATAAGAAACAAATATGTTGTGGTCTGATAAAGAGAGACAAATCAGGTATTTTTGGAGGCATTTCAAAATCTTGAAACCCTGCTTTATTGGTATATACTTAGTAGATATTCTTTAGTGATTGATTCTCCCTGGAAGGAATAGTATGCATATGATGTATTCTTCATAGTCTTAATAGGTGGGCAGAGGGACTGCAAGAATATGTAGTAGTCCTCCTTTATTCACAGTTTCACTTTCAGGAGTTTAAGTACCCCTGGTCAACCGCAGTCTGAATATATTAAATGGAAAATTCCAGAAATAAACAATTCATAAGTTTAAATTGCATGCTGTTATGAATAGCATGATAAAATGTTGTGCCATCCCACCTGGGTTGTGAATCATCCCTTTGTCCAGTGTATCCAAGTTGCATACACTACCCTACCCATTCATTAGTCACTTGGTTATCAGATTGATTGTCAAGGTATCAAAGTGATTGTGTTGAAGTAACTCCTATTTTAGTTATTTTATTATTATTCATTGTTGTTAATCTCTTTAATTAATAGATTAAACTTTGTCATAGGTATGTATGTATAGGAGAAAAACATACTATTTATAGAGTTCAGCACTATCTGTGATTTCAGGCAACTTCTGGGGGGTCTTGGAATGTGTCCCCATTTTCAGAAATATTGACCCTGAATTGTCAAATAAAAGTTGTTTTATAATCAGTATGCCTTAAGTAAAATGAGTAAATTTTAGAAAAATTTCCATTAACACTGCTAAAAATTAAAAATGTATGTGTGTCTTACAATTGTGATGATGTTTTATAACTAATTTTATCTTTTAGAGATATTGAAATACTAATGTATAACATGATATAATTTCTAGGACTTTCTTCAAAATAATGTTAGTGAGGGAAATAGGATGTGGGACAGATACTATAAGATTAACCAAAAGTTGATAAATCTTAAATCTTGGTGATGGGTATATGGGGGTTGTACTATATATTTGTATGTATTTTGTGGGAGGCAGCAAAAGTTATAAGCAGAGATTGAGTTTGTTTTTGCCAGCAATTTATTTACCACAGGTTTGTTGTGAGAATTATAATAATATTTCAAGTCAGTAGCGTATAGGATAATATCTCTTAATAAGTAAAATATAGAAATAACATACTCTAAACAAATGACAGATTAATCACACTATTGTTCCAGGCAAGCGGAAATGAAGAAATAAAGTTCAAGTATACAAGGTGTACCTTGTATGGTGGTTACCAGAGGGAAAGGGGAGAAGGGGGAGGTAGGAGAGGGTAAAGGGGAGATAAATGGTGGTGGAAGGAGACCTAACTTGGGGTGGTGACCATACAATACAATACACAGATGATGTATTATAGAATTGTATGCCTGAAACGTATATACTTTTATTAACCAATGTCACCCCAATAAATTGAGGTGTACCTCCTTATATGAGGAGGCACTCAGAGTGGGTAAGCAACCAAGAGTTCATTTCCAGCTGCAAGCACAATAAAGTCCCCTGTTGCCGAAGCACATTGTTAGGGAATCAGGATGCCAGTTTTGGTAGGCAGGCTGATATTTTTCATAGGCTACTTTCTGTTTCTTTTCTACTGTTGTTCAATTATAGTTGTCCGCATTTTTTCCCCATTACTCTCCCCTGCCCTATCCCCCACCACATTCATTCTTTCTGATTTATCGCTACTGTCTTGGCTAGTTGTGCCTCCCCAAGACAGGAATGAATGCCTTAAGAGTCTCCAGAGACTTTTTAAGACTATCAAAGAGTTGCCTCTTCCAAAGCAAAACTCTCAAATAGTCCTCACAAGCTCTCAGTGTTTGTAGTCTAAATGTCCCCTTGCCATAGTTACTTCTCCACATATTGTTATCAGTAAGTCCCCAGCTGGGTTCCTCAGCTGCTGGGCTGTTGACTACGTATCAATGACAACAGGTATAGAATAGAATGATGACATCATGGCATGACTTACATCATTCTTGTAACAAAACAGTATGGAATGATGACATACCGTGATACAACTTCATACTTACATCATTGCAACTTTTTTTTTTTGCCATAATCAAGTGGATTAAAACAACTTTGCTTAAGTCATAAACAAGTGGATTTGAAATCTCATTAAACCTATACACAACAAAATTGAATTTTTTCCATAATAAAAAGTTAAAGTAAAAATACTTTTAGACTTCTTCAGAGGAAAAGTAAGTTAAGACTTAAACAGGGTTTATACTGAAAAGGATAAGCTGTAGTTTCTGGAAAACTCACTTATATGGAACACTCAGTTTTCTGACAGTGGCAAGTAAATGAGGCCTCATATGGTAATTTTGGTCAATGACACTTGTGCACTGAAGCTTTTCTAATTTTTTTTCTTTTTAAAAAAAACTTTGTGATTATTTTGTTTATCCACAAAAGCTATCATATGGCCTACTTTACTAGATCTTACCTGGCATCATAACAAAAACGTCACTATACTCGGTAATTTTCAAGCGATTTGCCCAGAGTACCGCTGTCTGCAGAGACTGGGAAGCATGCCCCTCAGGGTTGTAGAGAGATTCTTGGCAAGTGTGAAATTTCTTTGAAATCCCATGTTTTACATTTGAAACTTACATATAGTTTTTATTCTACTATGTACTAAGTATATCTATTTATTATAATATTAAAATGCTTTCTACCATAATTCCAAGAAAAATACACTCCAAGGATTTGTGCCAGATTTCTCCTCTAACACCAAGTAACAACACATAGGAACACTGTTACTTATTCATTCTCCAGTTTGATCACATCTCCTGATTACTAGAAATGCTGGCCTCTTATGAGGCACCTGTTTCCTTATGATAAATAGCTGGTGTGCATATATATTCATAATTGTTATCTTTGTAGTGAATATAACTCTTTGTGAGCTGCCTTCCATATCTCTTTCTAGCTATGTGATCTTTATTTTTAACTTCTCTCTGAGCTTCAGTTTGACAGTAAAACAGTATTAACGTAATTAATATATTGAGGTTTAAAAGTTTTTATAGTTATTATCCCCTAATTACAAAGCTCATATTCAGTGATGCAATTTGAGAAATACAGAAACGCATAAAGGGGAAAAATAACTACCCATCATTCTAGAACCCAAAGATAACCACTGTATTTTTATTACATCCTCCCCAAATTTTTTCTAAGTGCATTTAAATTTTTTAAATTTTTATAAATCTTTGAAATTAGAATTTGTAAGTCAGATAATACAGAAGTGTTATAGAATAAAAAGCAAACATCTCTTCCTAGATATAAAACCATTAACAGTTTGATGTAGATTCTTGCGAACTTTTCTCTATGCATGTACAAATGTAAGGATATATTTCATGTGAAAATATAGACTACACTATTTTAACACAAATATAAAATCATACTATATTTAATTTTATGTTAATTTTTGCACCTACCATCTCCGTGAGATATTCTTTTCACAGACGTATATGTGGATCAACCTCATTAAAAAAAAAGGTTTTATTTATTTTTAGAGAGGGGGAAAGGAGGGAGAGAAACATTGATGTGTGAGAGAAACATCAATTGGTTGCCCCTTGCACACCCCCAACTGGGGACCGGGCCCACAACCCAGACATGTGCCCTGACCAAGAATGGAACCAGGGACCTTTCGTTTTGTGGGATGACACCCAACCCATTGGCCCACACTGATTCTTTTCTAACAGCTATTTAGTATTTCATTATATTGATATACCATAATTTATTTAGATTGTTTCCAAATATTAACTATAATAAATAGTGTTAGAGTGAACATTCATTCACTCAATAAATATTTAATGTGCACCCTCTGTGTGCCAAGACTTTTTTGGTTTTGAAAACACAGTGGTAAACAAAACTAAGTTCAAGCCTTCATGAAGCTGTTCTCCAATGAATACTCCTATCTTTGTATACCTGTGACAAGTCACTACAGAAAATTTTTGAAAGCAGAATTGTTGGGACAGAGCACACGTTAGATACTGATAAATTTCTTTATTTTAATTTGATAGGAAAACAGCTCATTTTATTGTTTTTAATAATTATTGTTAAAGATTGAACCCTTTTTTCTGGTTATTTGCCACTTGTATTTCCAGTTTTATGAATTGTCTATTTATATCTTAAGAACTTACATAATATGTGATGAGTGTATAATAAATAGCTTTGAAATGTACTGGACATTTAACATTTGGTTGGACCATAGTTTCTTTTATTAATTATTTTTTCTAATCAACCTGCCTAATAATTAAAAAATATGGAAAAGCCTCTTATTCATGTATCAGCAAGTCAAGATTTATTTACTAAATGATTTAATGAATCCACATAGCTACCCAGTCTAAAAATTATGTCCTCTAAGTTATTCTCTTTATTCGAAACCTGAAAAATCACTGATTACAGAGACAAATACCGTCTAACAGAATATTGGAAAAAAGGGAAAGTTGTACTTTCCTAAAGAAGTCTTTGAATTGAGGTGTGTTTGGATGATTTTTTACCCTGCCAGCAAGTATAAATTTTTTAAAAAGATTTTATTTATTTATTTTTAGAGAGAGGGGAAGGGAAGGAGAAAGAGAGGAGAGAAACATCAGTGTGTGATTGCCTCTCGTACGCCCTCTACCAGGGACCTGGCCTGCAACCCAAGTGTGTGCCCTGACAGGGAATTGAACTGGCGACCCTTTGGTTCACAGGCCAGCACTCAGTCCACTGAGTCACACCAGCCAGGGTGCAAGTATTAAATTTTTAAAATTAAAATATAATTTACACTCAAAAAAGAAATATAATTTACATCCAATTTAGTACATGAATCTTAGATGTTGGATTATTTTTAAAACTGTTTCAGTAAAGGAAAAACCGAAACGTTTAGCATCCTATCACTAACTTGGGAAGATACAGGCGAGTACAGGCCCTATTTGTAGTGCTTTTAGTACTTCCTCTGAAAATACTTAGTTCTTTTAGTGTTATGATACAATATCACCTATTAAGTTAGGTACTATTAGTGTATGACAGAAATTTAAAATGCTTTAGAAATGAAGGTCAGTGAAGAGTTCTAATTGATTAAACAATTTTCTAGGTAGTAATTAGTATGACGTCAAGCACTACTAGTCCTTTTTGCTGAAGTATTTCCTAAACCTGTCTTGTGTTCTATTGATATCATAGGTACAATGTAGTGACTCTTACTTGAATGATTATATTGCCAGGTGCTTTAGGGACATTATTAGAAATGTGCCAGGTACTTCAGGGACATTATTATAAATGTAAAAATATTTTTACCACCTAGGATTGTAGTATAAAGGCTGTCATATCAAAAATAATTTGATAGAATTTTATAGTCAGGACCTTAAAGATCATCTAATGAAGTACTTGTATCACAGATGGAGAGACTGAAGTTCAGAGAGAGGTGAGGGACTTGAGAAAGGTCATAGTCTTAGCCAGTACAGGAGCTAACATTAGAATTCTGGCCATCTGACTCCACCTGGAGTAGGGTATGTGGTCACATATTCTTCCCACGTACCATATTCTTTTGAGAGGTTAACACTGACTCTGACCTACAGATCTCTTAGAAGAATATTTTTGGTAATTCTTTCTCAGTTTGTCTTCTTGAAAATTGCCACTTTATTCTAAAAGTTAAAAATAGGATTTCTGGCCAAGATGGAGGCATAGGTAGATACACTTTGCCTCCTCACACAACCAAAAGAAGGACAACAAATTTACAAACAAAAAATAACCAGAACAGCCAGAAAATCAAACTATATGGAAGTTTGACCACTAAGGAGTTAAAGTAGAAACAGTCATTCAGACTGGTAGGAGGGGTGGAGACAGGCAGCCAGGACGGAGAGGACATGCGGCAAGGTGGTGGCTAGAGGACTGGGTGGGCGAGACTGCAGCTGGCAGTCCCACATTTGTGTGTGGATAAACCGGGAGGAACAACTGGGGAGCGAGACAGACCGTGCAACCCAGGGTTCCAGTGTGGGAAAAGAAAGCCTCAAAACCTCTGGCTATAAAAGCCTTTGGGGGCTGCAGCAGCAGGAGAAACTCCCAGCCTCAGAAGAGAGTTCATTGGAGAGACCCACAGGGTTCTAGAACATACACAAACCCACCCACCTGGGAATTAGCACCAGAAGGGCCCAATTTTGTTGTGGGTAGTGGGGGAAGTGACTGAAAGCAAGCAGAGAGTCAGCTGAGGTCCCAGGAAGCGGCACTGTTCCCTCTCTGACACCTACCCCACACACAGTGCCACAAGGCAGCAACTCATTGCCTTGCACTGGTGAATACCCAAGGCTCCACCCCTTACAATGTAACAGGTGCCCAGAGACACGCCCCCCCAAAAAATATATACATATATATATGGCTCAAATGAAAGAACAGTTCAAAGCTCCAAAAACAGAACTAAGCTATAAAGAGATAGCCAGCCTATGAGATGCAGTGTTCAAAACACTGGTAATCAGGATGCTCACAAAAATTTTTGCGTATGGTTGCAAAATAGAGGAAAGCTTGAAGGCTATGCAAAGTGAAATAAAGAAAAATACACAGGGAATCAATAGTGAAAGGAAGGAAACCAGGTCTCAAATCAAAGATTTGGAACAGAAGGAAGAAATAAACATTCAACAAGAACGGAATGAAGAAACAATAATTCAAAAAAATGAGGAGAGGCCTAGGAACCTCTGGGATACTTTTAAACATTTACGTCTAAAAATATCAATAATATTTCCTTCATATCATTAAATAACTAGTAATTGTTCAAATTTTCCTGTCTCATAAATGTTTTATTACAGTTGGTTCATTTGAAGCAGAATCCATACAAGGACCGTACATAATATTATCTTTTAATATATAGGTTCCTCTTCCCTCATTTCTGTTTAGCAATATAAGTGAATACTAGAATGAGAAAGGAGCTCCAACAATTTACACATTTTAAGAACCAACAAATACATATTCCAGATGAATATTAAAACATTTTTATTAATTGACATACTTCTTTAGTATTTTCTAATTCTACTTTTTTGGGGGGTCTTTATACTCTTTGATCACTTCTTCATAGAACAATTTTATAACATGATTTTAGAAGGTATGTAGAAGGTGAAAACTCATTCAGCCTTTTCTCTAGTATGGTTGTTTGAAATTTGTTTTTTATTGTTGATAGTTTGGATGCAAAAAATGAGAAAATTCACACACGGATGCACTTATTATTTATAGTATTACTACAAACAGGAGTACTGATTAATTGTTTTGTGCTGTATCCAACAGAAATGAAGAAAAAAGGCATAGTATAATTGTGTGCATGTGTTACCGAATATATTTCTTTTCTCTTTTTAAAATATATTTCTGACAGAGAACTTCCATTTGACTAGATGTCTTTGAGAACTGAATCATTCACTTACATTTTTTTCCCCTCACCATTTATTTGTTGAACAGACCAGGTTATTTGTCCTGTAAAAATTCCCTACAGAATCTACTAATCCTTTTGGCATTTTTAAACATATTTTCCTATCTCCTGTATTTCTACAAACTGTTAATTATATCTAGAGTCATGATCAGATTCTAGTTCAGTTTTTTGGCAAGAATATATCACAGGTGATTTTGTATGCTTCCTATTGCATCACGCCAGGGGGCACAATGATTGCATATTTTTCCTTTTGTCAAACTATATTAGCACTATCCCCCAATTTTTAGTTTAATTTTTTAAAAAAGCAAGTCTAAAAACTTGATGTTGATATTTTGCTTTAAATGTTAGCAATTTGGAGTTTCTAACATCACAAAAACAAATTTACCTTTTTCTTTTCTAATGTTAAATATGTAATTTAAAAAAAAAAGACACAGAGAACAACTCCTATTCCCAGAACAGGCCCACTTACATGAGAACTATACAGCGAAAAAGCTATTTAATTAATTAAGAAATATTGTCTTAAGTTTTATTTTCTTACTTCATTTCACAGATATTTATACACATATATATAATAAATACTCTTTTGAGAACCTGTTATGTGCCAGACCCTGTAAGTGACATTGTTCCTTCTTTCATGAAGCTTAGAGTCTAATAAAGAAACTGATATTAGTCATAATCTCACAATTAAATATAAAATTATATTTTCATTAGTGTTTAGAAGAGAAACATGAGTAAGTTTAAGAGTTTTTAATAAGGGCATTTGGCCTAGTCTGGTTATCAAGGAGGTGGTGATTGAATGAGATTTGCCAAAATGAATAGGCATTAACCAGATGAAGGAATGAACTGCGGTCTTTTCTCTGAATGGGCTGAATGGGGAAAGACCCTGTGCCTACTGTAGAGACTGTAGAATTTAAGTAGTTACAAAAACCAGTGTATACCGAAATATGGAGAGTGAAGAAAAACCTGGTGTGAGATGAAGCCAAAGACATAGGTAGGCAGTAGACTATGAATTGCTTTACAGGCTATATGGAGGACTTCAGTTCATTGATTTATTCAAATATGCAGTAATTATTTGAATGAATTGTATCTATTATGTGCTGGGTACACTGATGTCAATGCCAGGAACATATAGTTGAACCGACCAGATGGTCATGGACCTTGTGTTCTGGTGATGGTGTCGGACGAAGGGAAGGGGACAAAAGCAAATTAATAAGAAATCCCATAGTGAGAAGCACCAAGCATAATATAAAGCAGAGTCTTGTGTTTATAGTGACTGTTGAGCTACTTTAGATTGAGTGAAAATAGAAGGCCCTTTCAAGGAGTTGTTTATTGAAAACTGACAAGAGGAGTCCATCATGTAGAAATCTATGGAAGAAATATTCCAGGCAGAGAAAAGAAATTATGCAAAGCCATGAGGCCAGAACAAGGCTGGCCAGTTCAAAGAACTGTAAGAAGGCACTGGACTGGGACCTAAGGAGTAAGGATTACAGAGATACAGAATGAGGTCAGAGAGACATATAGCTCCTATATAGCTATAAAATCATGTTACAAAATGAGTAAAATTCAAGTGCCTTTAATTTTTTGTGATAACCTTTTACTAACATTAAATGGCCAACCTGAAATAGGACTATGGCACAGATTGCCGCCGCTCAGACACTTTGAGTCCAACACGCACATTGCTGTTTGTGGCGTGACGACTCAATTCTCCTACCATTTTTTCCCTCCCTTAGGAAATTATACAAAAGGTGTGTACAATCTATCATGATGTCATTTGGCTGCATAGAATTTGTTTTCACTAACACACTATAAAACACAAATGTGGAGGTGAGTTTTGTAGAATTACTCCAGTTTATCTAGGTTATGCTTTTTACAGTCCAAATAGCACAGCTCTAAAGAGTGACATTTGCTTTGCTAATTAATATGGTTTTTTAAGTCACCGAGAAACAATAATTATTGTATTGCTTGTCACACACAGAAGCAGCATTTTCATTTATTATTTCATTTGTTATTTTGGTATCTAGGTGACTTTGAAAACCTGGATTTAGCCGTAAGTAAATACCATTATAAAGTGATTCACCTTTAGGGAGAGGGGGAAAAAAGGCTCTTTGATTGTAACTTAATAATTCTTCATTAACAACACAGTCAACTGAAGTAAAATCTGAATAAGAATCTTGAGGAATATATTACCTAATTGTAATATTTTAGTGACTGGTCATTGTACCAAATGTACTTCTTCTGAAATCCTAAAAAAGGAATATCACTGAGATGCTTCCCCTTGGAGCCAGTAACTTTAAATGTGGTCCAAGCCAAGGAGACTAATGTAATTTGCTCAAGTTCAGTGAGTTCTGTTTTTGTCATTTTTATTAGAGAAGGAGGCTAGTCATCATGATACAATCAAAGCCCAAATTTTAGCTCCAAAGTAGTTCAATTCTAAATTGCTTATTGGAATAGCTAATCTAATACTTTGATTTTTCTGCCTCATTTTACTCCTTTGTGCATATAGATGTTCCTTAACTTACAATGGTTGGTCAGCTTATTTTGAGTTGAAAACATTATTAATCAAAAATGCATTTAAGATGCCCAACCTGCCAAACATCATAGTCTAGCCTATGTGCTCAGAACACAATATCCAAAAAAAAACACGGTACACTGCAGAGTATCAGTTGTTTACACTCATGACTGCTTGGCTAAGGAGCTGTGGCCTGCTGCCACTGCCTAGCATCATGAGAGACACATCAAAGCACATCACTAGCCCATAAAAAGATCAAATTTTGAAGTACTCTTTCTACTGATTGGATATTGCTTCTGCACTGTGATAAAGTCAAAACATTGTAAGTTAAAACACCCTAAGTCTGGAGCTCTCTGTATGTACATACCTTCTCTCTCATTCTCTTCTTTCCCTCACACACATAAGCTTTGATCCGAAAATAGATATTGAGCTTTTTTACTGTGGTATTATACCGGCTTTCCTAAGGAGTGAACAACAGAAGATAGGACGCTGAAAATTTTTTTCCTTTTCTACCCAGGACCATGTATTGTTCATAAAATAACACAGTTTGTTAATGTGTGTTTACAAATTATTAGAGGGATAAACTAATGAAATAGAAAAAAGAACTTGAAAAGAGAATCATTCATTTCTGTTCAGATTCTGTTTACTTAAATACCTAATTACTTTTCCAAATAAAAATGGTCACTTAAATGCAATCTGGTCAATTAACAACATGAAATAGGAAACTTCATCATTTTTTAAATTTTACTTGATGATAGAGATGATTGCTGTAAGAAATACTGTAGGAAAGAATAACATGAATTTAAAGAATACTCATGTTTTAAATTGACATATTATCACCACTAATGACTTAGATTTCTTTTGTCATTGTACTCAGCAGTTGGCATAACTTTTCTTCTACCTGCTATATCTGAAACCCAGCCAGTTCTCTTGTCTTTGGTTTCAGATGCAGAGTTCATTACCAGGTAAATGAGAAAGGATTCAAGTAAATGTTTGCCTTGAAAATTAGATGAATCTGCTGCAGGAACAGTCATGAACATCTGAAATACTAATTTCAAAAGGCTTGCAGAATCCCAAGAAAATATTTTACAATTTTGACTGACGAATGAAATTTCAAAAAAATCTTATTAATTTTTCAGATGAATTCTTCATATTGATGGGGGAGAGAGCTGTTAGATAAAGGAAATAAGACTCTAATAACACATTTTTAAGGTCATGTTTTAGAAAGAACTGGTACCTTGATAAAGAGTTAAGATTGGTTTATTTTGTTCAAAACCTTGAAAATCATAAGAAGTTTTGGCTTTATTCTTTAAGCAAAGAGAAACCAGTGAAAGTGTTTTGAAGATCATCCAATCTTTATTTAGGAGGGTGACAGATATACTTTGATGGATATATTAGGAGGACAAAAGATTGGAGGCTGTTGCAGGAATAGTTAAGAATTGCAAATTTTTTAAGTGTTTTTCAGTGTCAGTGATTTTATACATTAGTATTTGACAGCTCACAACATCTGGATTTAAAGATGTAGAAACTAAAGCCTGAGGCAGTTCAAGAACTTGCTCAAAAATCACAGCTAATAGATGTGGGAGCCTCATGAGATTCAAATCCATTTGTGACTTCAGGGCCTGTGTTCTTAACCTCTGAGTTATACTAATGTTGGGAGAAAAATCGACTGGAAGTAGATTGAAGACTCTTAAGATGGCTATGAGGCCTAAAACCTGTGTGACTGACTAGAAGTTTGGGGTTATAATTAATCAAAATAGGAAACAAAGGAGTGGAGCAGGTTAAGGAACATTTTTAGTTAAAATTAACCTACAGTTATATTTGATAGAGATATCTAACAGTTAGAAATTTGAATCTGAAAATTAACTTGAGAAAGGATTGAAGATATTATTTTCATTAAGATAGTAACTTGAAATTATAAAAAAAAAAGTTGAGGTCTCCAAGCAGAATGAAGTGTGAAAAGATCAAGGCCTCCAAGCAGAATAAAGTGTGAAAAGAACAAGCTGAATGAGCAAGAGTCAGTGAAGGAAACATAGAAGTAGTCAAAGACATGGAAAGGCAAGGAGTAAATTCAGGAATTCTTGGTGTGTCATGGAATTCAAAGAATTCAAGGGGGAGGAGGCAGTCATGAGTATCAAATGTTTTCAAAAGATAACAATATGAGAAATGAAACAAAGGTAAAGGAAAGTTTAATAGTGAAAATTAGTTTGTGCGAAACGCAGGATCAGTGAAAGCAGAGTTTGTGGGGTAGGTGGTGGCAGATGGATGTGTGTAGTACGGAAGTAGACATGCTTCAGGCTGGGGAAAAGAACCATTGAAGTCAAAGACATTAAAGATGTAAGAGAGAAATAACTGAAGTAGTAAAGGGATTAACCTTGCAAAGGAGTAGGAATGCTTTGTCCCCTGATACAGAATAAAAAAAGAAAGAAAGAAAATTGAGGGAAACTTTTGATGGGGTAGGGAGAAGTTGTGGAAGTGCATTCTGGAAGACCTTGACCTCAGTAAAACAGGAGGTGAGGCTATCTGTTGAGAGGCAGAAAGCAGTTCTGAAAAGCTTCTGAGAGTCTACTAGAAATGTGTGAAACCATTTAGTGAGCAAACCTCATCATCTAGCTAAGGTCGGAAACCATGAATTTGTAGTCGTATCAGTAAAGACAATTATATTGCTTTTTTTTTTTTTTAATAGCCCTTGCCTCATTCTATATTACAGGAGTTGATGAAGTGGACTTACCACAAGTAAGGGTTGGCAAAGTGGATGTAGAAGGTCAAGGAAGCTGAGACACTAGAGAGCATAATTAAAATACGGCTTATACTGGGTAGGGAGTGTAGTAAAGCAAGGATGATAGGACTGGATATGCTGAGAGAGAATATTGAAAAGACTCGGTAACTTCTTTTGGTTACATCCAATAAGAAACCTGAAAGCCGTTCAGCACATGCTTTTACTTACAGTATTCAGTGTGTACTTTATTTGTTTACTCCTTGGGATCACACTTTGAACCAACATAGTTTAAACTCAGACCTTTTATTGCCAGTTTCTTAAAACTGGATAATTTATAATGTAGAAAGGATAGGCTATAAAATAGTGGGTGATAAGTTTTTTGGCCAGACTGCCTTTTCGGTTTTGTTGTGGCGATTGTTTTGAGAAAAAGATTATTGATGTGGAAGGAAATTTGTATTGTAGCATCAATGAGCCAGAATTAACATTTGCTGAAAATCATGTTGATGTGTTCATGTATTCATGTATGTTTTTTGCTGAACTGAGTTGGCATTTTTATGAGATAAACATTTTCTTGTGCCTCTTGTAGTTGTTTGGGTAGTAAACATCCAATGTAATCAATAAACTTAATCCTCTGAATTTGTTTAATCATGGACAAGGACAACAGGAGGGGAAGGATTGAACGTGGCCGGGCAGGGCAAGGGAGCGTAATGAGGGGAAGAGGGGATAACTGTAATCGAATAACAATAAAAACGTTTTAAATTCTAAACTGAGTGATTTATATTGTAAGATCAATGGGATTCATTCAGGTTATTCTACAATTGCATTTTTTTTTTCTTTGCTTAACTAGGCAGCCACTGAATCCTTCTTTGCTTTTCTTTCAATCAATGCATTAGAATTTCAGAGCAGGAAGAAAGGAATTCTGCAAACTCAGTTTAGTTTGATAGAAAAGTGACTCATTAAAATGCATAAGGTGTCTTTGAGTTTATTGTTAATGATTTCCTTTTCTGTTTGTATTCAGGCACTGAGTGATGAAAATGTTTTAATATTTGAAAAATAAATTTCTTATCAACCAACTTATCTTTGAAGACAAAGTGATAATTTGTCAAGATAACATAAATTTTTTTTAAAAGAATTTTACCAAAAGGACCCTGCTGGCTTTTTCAGTCTTATTTTATCTTATAAAATTCTAAATGATGTCTTCTCCTTCATCAGAAATATAACCTAAAGCATTCCTCTGTGTCTTCCTTGTTTTTCAGGAGAAAAATTAATTTCACTTATCCAAGCCTGTGTTCCTAGTCATTAATATACTAGATACCCTTGACAGAAACTTCCTATATAGAACATAGTTTAGAAAACAATATTATTTATCTACTCATTTTAGATGTGTACAGTGTTTTTTTAAAATATGGAAAGTATAATGCTTTTATTTTATGACTTAAAGATTTCTTATACTTTATTATCACTGTGAGGCAGAGACTGGATAGAGCAAGAGACAGAACAAAAGGAAGTAAAAAGACTCCTGATTAGTGATCAGAGAGAACAGGATTTTGAGGTTGAACATAAGATACGAAGGGGTAAAGGAACTATAAAGGGTAGTTTCTAGTGAGTAATCTTTAGGGTTCATTATTAGAGATAATTCCATAAAATAGCATTTGGAATGAGGGACTACTTCTCTGAAAATGCATACCATAAACTTTTTGTTGCATTTGAGGCAAATTCTCGTGAAGCCACATAAAGAAAAAGTAAGGTTTCATCTTATTACTACTTTAAATAATGTTTATCAAATACCTAGTTTTTATGTTGTCTGTTTATTAGTGTCCTGCCAGAGATTGGGAGTGGGACAACTAACCCTTGAGTAAATATAAGATCTGCAGCTTGACAATTTAGTCATCTCTGTGACTCGGAGATTTAAAATACGCGGTTAAATAGCATGAGGGCTCAGTGCTGCCAGCACTTGAAACACAGTCTAGTTGTTAGTCCAATATCCCAGCCCAGTGTTCTGGATTTTTTACATATTGAGGATGACTCATGTCAGGAATCCAAACAGATTCCAAATAGGAAGCTGAAATGAGACAGCTTTTAGCAAGATGAGTAGACCTCAAATTCAAATGATAAAGCAAGCGAGAGCCATTGATCAGCCAACTTGTAAATTAACATTTAGAGACAGAGGACCATTTTATGAGCAGAGGCATCCACTAGCAATGTGATGTAAGATTCAGAGTAAACAACTCTGAAGACTACAGAAACCCAAACTTTTAAATATAGAAGGTGATAAAAAGAAATCAGGCAAAATTTGGGAAAAAATACGAGGGTCTGTTAATTTGAATACCATATCTTTTGATATCTGCACTGTGGATAGCATGTTTTTGTGATTTTTTTTCATATTTTGAAATTATACATGATTACTGTAAATAATTTGGAATGATACAGAATCACATAAATTTATTTGGCATCTGTGCTAGTCTATACATACATATTTTAAAAGCATAATCTTCATATTGTACAGTGTGTATTTTAATATATGGCGTGATATTTTACTACCTGAACCCAAAGAATTTAAGCCTTAAAAATAACCTAACGAAATGTCCTAAAATTGGAGGAAATATTTGAACCAGAATGGCAGGTGATAGGAAAGGAAAGGCAGCTACACGCATACTATTTGTTAACAAATGTGCACCAAATCAAATGCAAGAGTGCAACAAGGAACTTCAGTGATGGACAGGTAAAACTGGTAATCCTAATACTGAACCTAATTGTAAGCATGCTATGGAAATCTTGTGTAGTACAGCACTCTGCAGCTACTTTTAATCCAAGTGATACAACTGATTTGGCATGGCTCCTGGAACAGATCTCCAAACAAATGTTGTTCCTGGCACAGGCTTCTTCTAAGCAGTTCTTTCACACTGCTGATGTTGGTTTTTCTAATCTTTCATTTCCTGATGCATTAAAACCTTGCAAGCCTATAATTTATTGCTTTAAAGATTAGCTCATTTTAAAATATAATGTGTGAGGAGGAGACTTCACTTGAAGGTAGCAGAGTGAAGAAATTTTTACTCTTCCCTTCTCCTTTAAAACTCACTAAAAATAAGAAGACAGGGAAATAGAAAAGAAGTCCATCATTGGTGAAACTAGGCACAGGGCTAAGCCCAACAATACAAACAATGAAGCATGACTTGCTAAATTCTTTCAAATTTAGACCACATACTGGAGGATGCTCAACCCCTCTTGGGAATCCCAAGCAGTACTGTACACTGATTTCTCTAAAAGAAAGTGTTGTATTGCTTTGAAGATCTAACCAGTGAGATTTTATTGACCTCTGACATGTAGCTTTTCATAGACTCAAAGAAATTATAGACAGTATCTGTTATGGAAAATACAGTAAACAATTTTTTAAAACCTCTCCAACACAAGTGTTAAGAAGAGATACTAGTACACTAGAAGGAGATGAAAACCCAGTGTGCAAACCTCAAGAAAGAAGTACAAGAGAAGATGAAAAGCATTAGAGAAATGAAAACCAATTAGAAATTTTCAAGAGAGAGAAACAGAGAGAAATGTAATGAGAAATGTGGATGAGAGGCTTGATGAAATTATATAAAACATAAACATTATAAAGAAGTTCAGGGCAAACAAAGGATATCTAATATATGTGTGGGGTCAGCAAAGTTTTTCTGTAAAGAGCCAGATAGTAATTATTATTTTAGGCCTTGTGGTCAGTGCTGTTCCTGTTATAGTCACTCAGCTTTGCCTCTTGTGGTACAGAGCAGCCATAGACACTACGTACAGCCGCATTCCAGTGAAACTTTGTATTCAGAACCGGATGGTGGACTTGGTTTTGCCTGGTCATAGTTTGCCCACCTCTGTGCTTGATGAAGATGACAAATGGAACTGAAACCATATTTAGAACTTTAATAGTATAAAATTTTTCCTGAAATAATTAAAATCTTGACTCAAAGTGACTACCCTGTAGCCTGGGGATATTGATATCGAAGAACTGACATTAAGGCATATGTTGATTGAATTACTGTACTTGAAGAGTAAAGAAAAAATTCCGTGGGCATCTAGGTAATGGGTGAGGGACAGAACTTGGACTTACTTTAGCTCTTTCCTCAACAAGAAAAACAGTGTTAGAAAACAATGAAGGAATGTCTACCATGTCATGAGGTTTATCCAGGATTTTTTAAACAGCCAAATTCTTTAAGCATAAATAAAACACATGGATGTTATAGGAAAAACGTCTAGCATGGAAAACTTAACAGGCTTGAAAGCTTAAAAAGGTCACAAGACCTTTTTAAAACAAATTATATCATGATGAAGTATATCTAATCAAAAGATGAGTCAATGATGTCAGAAATATACCACAACTAAAATAGGGTGATAAGAAATTAAATTTATTTCGTTACAGAACTTGTATACTTCAGAATAGATTATAAATTTGTAAACCTTGATATTATAAAAATAACATAACTGACAAATCAGGTGGGAAAGAGGGATAAAAAGAGGTATAAATTTGCTCCTTTCTTCATCTTTTCTAGCAAAGAATCAGTAAATACTCCTCGAAGTTGAACATGGCTAAAAAATTATTCCAGTCACTAAATTATTCATAATTTTTTTCTTAATCCTAGTGGTATCTTTTAGGAATTCGTTATATCATAGGATGCAGCACTCATTAGCAAATCTTCTCTTTTAAATCAGATTCTTTTCTTTAAGATAATGCAATGAAAAATTTAAAATAGTCTAACAATACCATATAGGGATGTGTTGGAATGGGCAAAAAATAAGAAGAGATTTATTTGGTTATACAATAGAATTTTTAGTAGTTATTTATGTAAAAGGAAATTTCCTCTGTCTTCCTGCACTTCAGTAACTGAAAGGTATTCCTTTCCAGCCACTTGGTGTGTGCTTTTAAGTAGCTAATACAGGATGATTGAAACTAAGATATAGCCTGGTGAAGTTACTGAGCTTCATTATAATACATCTGGGCTTTTAGGCAAATAAATATAAATGGGGTGAGGAGTGGTAGCATAATGTCATTCGTATAAATGGTTGCACTTGACAACTTGATTAATAAAAAGTGTTATGCAGGAACCTTATTACCTGTTTTTTTTCTATTTCTTTTCATTGCTGCAAATTTATAATTCTTTATTAGGGGCAGCTTCATTCCCAATCCCCCCCAACATACACCCTAAAATAGAAGGATCCAGAAAAACAGTCTTTGGACGGTTCTCTTGCTTCAACTTCTGTTACTTTTTTTTTTTTTTTTAATTGCTCTGGTATCAAATGTAAGGCCTCTCTATTGCAAAGCAAATACATATACATCACATGTAAAGTAATTACGGTGACTAAGCTTTTACTTCAGAGGGCGGACTCTTCTCTGGCATGTTTGTTTCTTACTGTTTTAACTGGCACCATTTACACAATAAGGTAATAAGACCTTGTAGTCCTAGCTAACTCTGTCTCCTCACATATCCTCTCCCAGCAGAGTGCCAATATTATTTGGTTTTATTGACCGTACCACCTTCTTAATAGGAGCCTGAGATATTCAGGCTTGCTGATAGTTTATGAGTAATCCTAACATTATTTTCAATAAGCATTTGAATCTATTCTTTAGGTGCTGCTTGAAGTACCCACTGGCCTTGGGTATTGGAATTATTATTGTTTTTAGCATGACAGTTATTGTGATTACTATAAATGATCATTAAGAGATGTGACACTTTCAGTTGTCAAAGGGTTTATGGTCTAGTCAGAAAAGTATTAAAAAGTGTCAGTAAAAGCTGGAGGTATATTATTTTGTATTAGTAAAGTAACAGAAAGAGTGTAGGTAGAGACTTTAATGGACTTGAGTGACCCAGAGGGGTATGAAGTTTTATCCAAAAGGAAATTAACATTTAATGAGTACCTTGCATGTACTAAGTATTTAAACATTATTTAACCAAGCACTAACTCTAACCACTCAATGTAGATATTTTGGCTTGCTTTATTCTTTTAGAATTTTGTAAAATGGAAAATAGCTGTTTGAAAATATGCAGAATCGGCAGTGTTTAACTTCCCTCTTGGAAAAGAATTAGATGATAGGAGAACAGTGGAGTAGAAAACTTAAAATACTTAAACAGCTTATGATGGAGCAACTGCTTTAGGTACATTGGTTTGGAAAAAATGAGATGTAGAATGAAGTTCTTGGTAGTCTAGGTCTTTGTCCTCTTCTGTGACTTCAGATTATCATGTGCCACAAGTATAGAATGATTAGTGGGACGGAATAGGCTAAATGTAAACAAAGTATGATTGCTCTGTAGTGGCATAATGACATTCACAGTGTTTTGTTAACTAACTCTATGAAAAGAAAACAGGAAGTAATGTTCTGAGAAGCCACTAAAGTTCTCCTTTATCCTTGGCTTCTGTGATCATTTCCTTTTTAGAACCATGAACTCCTTTAACACACCTCGATTAGAGAATTGACTGGATTTTATTTATTGAATTATTTAGTAGTGTTGAATCCAAAAGGGGAGAATGTGATATCCTGGCCATCCTCAAGGAGCTGTGTTGTCAAGACATATAAAGACAGCATTGGCTCAGAGCATTGTCTTAATGATGGTATTCGATGACATTAAACATATTGTCACTGAGAGTTAAACACTGAAAATAAAAGTAACTTCTAATTTTTAATCCTTATTTTATAGGAATATTTATTTGGTGTATAAATAGATGCTGGTTTTGACTCTGTTGTGTCTCTGTAATATTTTCTTTTGGGGGCCAAGACAGGAAATGAGTTAAGATATTTTGTTGGATGCCATTTGAAAATTTGGTGTGAGAAGCCCATGGAGATGGTGTCCGGATCCTAACTAGCATCTCTAAAAATCAGTATTAGAGAGGGATCTAGGTCAGTTTTCATTATTTTGATAAATAATCAAAATATTTGATGAGCTAGGATGTGCCTTACAATTCGCAGGTCACCCGTAGTTCAACTGAATAGCTACTTTGCGGAAGTAGCTTTCACAGTAAGTCTGACATTTTGTTGAGAAGGGAGAGTTGCAATAGATAAAAAGATAGGAGGCAACAAAATAATTTTTAACAGGCATTCACATAAAACTCTGTCTCTCATATATTTGAAAACTGATATCTCTTTACATTTTTATTTAACAAAGGATAGGTCTTAGGGATTAACACTGTGTTTCAAATAGATGCATTAAAGGGACAACTAGTGAGGCCCTCCTATTGGAGGATAGTTGGTAGGAGTAAGCCTCCTGAGTCACAGCTGATCTGTCACCAGTAGGCCTCCACTTAGGTATTTCAAAGTGTTTTAGGCCAACAAAATAGCCCATCATGACTGTTGCAGCTTCTGTTTGACTTTTATAATAAAGGAATTTATTCTCTGTCCTCTGCTTAGATTAGTTTTGGGGTATTAAAGAACTCAGCATGTTATAAAATTAAAAATCTGTTTTTTAAGCAAGCGTTTTAGGTAAGAATTAACATACACACACACATTCACATACACACTATTAAGATACAAGTTGTCAGTCCTTTCATTAGTTGTTACTCTCCTATTTCCCACTATTTCCTTTACCCCAACATGCTAAATACTCATCAGTAAGTTTAGAGGCCAGCATACTGAGTATAAGATGCCAAATTAAATATAAGAGGAAGTCAGAGAGGAAACTTTTTTCTTTCAAAGAGCTTACAATATCCTGAATATTTAGCACTTGTAGTTTTGTAGTTAATGGTAGCGCATCAACCTTAGCATTTTTGGATTTTTAATAAAAGCTTTCCTTTTTAATTATTAATTTGAAAATTTTCAAACCAACAGAAAAGTTGAAAGTATAGTACTATGGAAATCCAAATTACCTTTATCTAGATTCATTAATTATTAACATTTGCCACTGTGTAATGTATCGCTGCTGAGCCTTTTGAGACATTATTGACACTTTATCCATTAAAAAGTTCAGCATGTGTTTCCTAAGAATAAGAACATTCTTCTACATAGCTATAATATAATTATTACACTCAAGAAATTGAACATTGATACTAGTCAATATGAACTACCATACAGTCCATTGAAGCATATCATAGTTTAGTAGTATAACTGACTCAATGAAAAATGTTCTTTCTGCCCACTTAAAAATAAATGCATTTTCCCCCTTGAAGATAAGTCTAAGAAGAAATTGTTTGTTATTTATTCTATAAAGTTGAGTGGCATGTCCCTGTTACAGGGCAAGAAGTAATAAGTGGGTATCTTCCATGAGTGAGAATTTATTGAAAGATGTTATCTATTTACTTTACATGTGTGCCTCAAAGGGTATTTGACCTGTGCTTTTCATGTATATAATATGTATTTACATACCTTATGTTTTGTTGCTATTATTTGCTAACATTTGTAGAGAATTTGTCAGTAAGAAATGAGTTATTATGTGCCATGAATTGTAAGAACTGTTAGATTTGATCCTTTATGACTTTTCTCATTCTCCTATTAGACTAGTTATATCCATGAACTCCCCAGCGTAATTGTTGAAAGAAATAAATATTTTGGTATCTTTTTACTTTTCACTTCATGTTTAGGTGATTATTTGTCACAATTACACTCCGCTTTAAAGAGAGGCTTAACAAGGAATCACTTGATGTTTTACTGGCAAATGATCAAATAAGATATCTCTTTTTGGACTTCTTATTCATCCATTTGGCTAGGACCTTTTCCATGGGGCAATAACATGAAGTTTCACAGTGTTTTGGTCAATAGTTATTCCCTACTTCATCCTATATGTAGTCCCTTTCCATTTTGTTTCGTTTTGTGTTCAAATGGTGACATGATACTATATTTCACACACTTACCTGCCTTATAACAATTCAGTATTAAGACGAGGACTTGAACTTTATGGATTCAATTCTATTCCTAGATTCGGTGCTCATTCTGCCAACTGCAATTGATTTTTGCTTTATCTTTAAAGCATTGTCCATCTTTAACTTTTTAAGTTCCTCATTACTTGTGTCTTGGAGAAGCTATGGGTTCCTAAATTGCAGGAAACAGACTAGAAATGGAAGAGGATCTACCTTGGAAAGCAAAAGCAAAAGTGTTATAAGGGTTTTAAACATATTTTAAACCAAAACATTTGGTCCCCAAAGCCTGCGTGAAATACAAAATTGATATTTTCTTAATGAAATTCCCCCCTCATGCAAAATGTAGTGAAGTAATCAGCTAACTTTAAACCTCATCTGGTGTTTAAATGTTGTGAATTTATGTGATAAGCTTTTTAGGGATTGCATATTCTTTCTAGAAAACTAATTTAAAACCAGTTAGGCTATGTAACTCCAGAGAGTAAAAATGACTCAGGCCAAACTTATCATCCAGTCTTAATAAGATTACTATGTATGCCTGGGTTCTTAACATGAAATTGATCTCATCATAAGGAAGCACACATACATGCATTTCTGTTTGACTTTAACTCCACAGTGTTTATGGTAGCAACATACACTGTTTGGAAAGTTTCTCACAATAGTTTCATAAAGATTTTGATTTTGCAGTGATAGAATAGCTCTTTAGTCAAGCAAAAAACAGTTAAGTCCATTTTTGTCACCAAGAAAATCAGCTTTAACTCAACTAGTATTAAAAGCCCCTGGTAATAATACCACATTCAATAACTGTAGACTACTTGGCTATTTTCAAATGCACTTGGAACATTTTCCAAAATTGACCATAAGCTAGTCCATAAAACAAGTCTTAATAAACTTCAAAAGACTGAAATCATACAGAGTATGCTCTCTAATCATGGTGGAATTAAACTAGAAAGCATAATATTTTCATTGGGAAATATTCCAATATTTGAAAAGTGCATCAAAGAAGAAATCATAATTTACCACTATCAGGAACAAAAAAAGGAAATATCACTACAGATTCTACAGCTATTAAAAAAAGTAAGAGGATATCTGAACAGCTTTATGCTAAGAAAATTTAAAATTTACATGAAGTTGAAAAATTCCTAGAATATCATAACTTGCCAGAAACAATGCAAAACCCAATAATATAAAGACAAATAACCCAATTTAAATATGGATTAAGAAAGGATCCCAATAGACAGTTCTTCAAATAAAATATATAAATGGCTAATAAGCACATGAAAAGATACTCAACATCATTAGTCATCAGAGAAATGGAAATCAAAGACACAGTGAAATACCACTTCACACCCACTCAGATGGCTCTGATAAAAAGGACAGATAATAAGTGTTGGAGGAAATGTAAAGAAATTGGAACCTTTAAACATTGCTGGTGAGAATGTAAAATAGTACAACCACTTTATAAAAATAGTTTGGCCATTCCCTGAAATGTCAGATATTGAATTTTCCCATATGATCTCTCAATTCCCCTCTTAGGTAAATGAAAACGTGTCCACACAAAAACTTGTACACAAATGTTCATGTCAGTATTATTCATAGTAGCCCAAAAGTGAAAACAACTGAAATGACTACTGACTGATGAGTGGATAAACAAAATGTCATATATCCAAACAATGGAATTTTACCTGGCAATAAGAAGGAATGGAGTACTGATACATGTTAAAACATAGATGGACCTTGAAAACATGCTAAGCAAAAGAAGCTAGTCACAAAAATACCACGTACTGTATGATTTCACTTATATGAAATGTCCAAAATAGGAAAATCCATAGAGACAGAGTAAATTAGTGGTTGTCATGAGTTGCAGGTAGGGAAGAAGAGGAATTACTGGATATGAAGTTTTGAGGGGTGATAAAAATGTTCGAAAACTGTGGTAACTATGTATACTAAAAATCATTGAATTGTATACTTTAAATAGGTGAATTTTATGGTATGTGAATTATATCTCAAAGTACTATCACTTTTTTTTTAAACCATGACCCCACTCATAAAACAATGAAATTCATACTAAAAGAAACAGAAAAACTGATCAGTCTCCCATCTAGAAAGGAAATTTAATTACAATTTAAACCTTTCCATATTGAAAACTCCAGGTCAAGATATATTTTCACTGATCAATTTTTTAAAGTCTTTCAGGAAGAAATAATAGCTATTTTAAAGAAACTTTTTTCAGAGAATATAAAAAGTAGAAATACTTTATAACTTATTTTGTGACCAACGAGAACATTGTAAGGAAGGGAAAAGATAGGCCAGTTTCTTCATAACTAAAGATAGGCATAAACATCCTTCAAAAAACAAATGAGCATTAGCAACCAAAAAATACTCTCAGCAAACTAGTAATAGATGGAACTCCTTAATCTGTTAAAGTGTTACCTACAAAAAAATTGAAATAAATTTATACTTAATGGGAAATATTGGAAGCTTTCTCTTGAGATCATGAGATATGGCTTCTACCACCTTTATTCACAGTTGGACTTTAAGTCCTAATCAGTGCAACAGGGAAGAAGAAAAAGACCTTAGTAATAGAAAGGGAGATCTAAAACTGTTATCTGCAGGTGATGTGATCATTTATGTCAAAATCCAAAAGTATCTACAGATAAAATATGTATAAAATTAACAGAGTATCAGAAGGTTGCTGGACGAAGTCAATATACAAAAATCGGTTGTATGTTTGATATGATCAGTTTGTAATCATTCATCAAGCTATAACACTTACAATAATCATTTTTGATTCATCTTATACTTTGATACAAAGTCTTTTAAAATTTAGTTGTATTTCCATAGGCCAAACATTATAAGAGACGGTGAAATTTGAAAAATGATACTCTTTATATAATATCAAAAAACATAAAACTATCTAGTAATAAATCTAGTTAAAGATGTGCCAAACCTCTAGAGGAAAATTCACAAAGAAGACCCAAGTGAATGGAAGATATTCCTGTTTAGGGATTGGAACACTCAATATTGTTAGTCAGCTTTCCCCATATTTTTCTATATATTCTATATAATCCCAGTAAAAACCCCAGGAAATTTTTGTTGTGGGAATTAACAAACTGCTTCTAAAATGTATAAAGAAATGCAAAAGGCTTAGACAAACCAAGACAGTCTTGAAGAAAAAGAAACTTGAAGGATTTACACTACCAGCTATTAAGACTTAATAATGCTCTTGTAGTAAAGATAGTGCAGAACTTGTACAAGGATAAGACAAATAAACAAATGAAACTAAGTAGAAAGTACAGAAACAGACCCGCATACCTGATTTATGATAAATGCTTCATCTCAATTCAGTGGTGAAAGGATGGTCTTTTCAATTCATGGTACTGGGTCAGTATGGAAAAAAACTAAATTTAATCTTGGCCTCATCTCACATCAAACAAAAAAAATTCTATGTAAAATATAGATATAAATATGAAATGAACATTAAAGCTTATTAAAGAAAACATAGGAGAATATCATTATGACTTTGGAGTAGGAAAAGATTTCTTGAACAGGATACAGAAAGTACTAACAATAAAGGAAAAGATTTCTAATTGAACAACATTAAAAAGTTTTATTTATCAAGATACCATTAAGAGAGAAACAGCAAGCTACAGAGTGAGAAAAGACATTAAAATATATATATCTGGCAAAGGACTCATATATTAACTATTTTGAGAAATTTACTAAGAAAAACAACAACTAACAAATAAGTGAACAAGAGACTTGAATGACTACTCACAGAGGATATCCAAATGGTCAATAAGCATATGAAAAGAATCAACCTCATTAGTTAGTCATCAAGGAATAAAACAAATAGGAGATAACAGGCATACCTACGAGAATACCCAAAATTTAATAAAACTGACCATACCAGGTAGTCACAAGAATGTGGAACATCTGGATCTCTTACTAGTAGATATGTAAGTTGGTACCTGCCACTTGAAAAACTGACAATATCTGTTAAAGTTGATCATATGCATATATTATGACCCAGCAATTCTGCTAGCTATGTATCCAAAGTATGTACATATATAAGTGTATCTAAAGACATATAAAGAGTGTTCACTGCAGCGCTATTAGCCAGATCTGGAAATAGCCCAAATTTCCACTTTGGAATATTCATACGATGTATTAATATAATAAATACATATATAGGCAACAATAAAAAAGAACTACTGCTATACTCAACAACATGGATAAATTTAATAGATAAAATGTTGTTAAATAAAAGCCAAACAAATTAATAAGTGCCATATAGTTTTATTAATGTAAAGTCCAGGCCTTTATCAGAAAACAAAATCTTCAGCCTCCTTTCAGCTCCCATGAAAAACCTAACTGGAGAAATGGTGTTTATTGAAGACTGTTTAATGGATAACAGTCCTATATTTCTTTCTTTTTAATAATTTGGAACTTAATACAATAGCTATGAAGGCTTTGATGGCCTACATATGCTTTTCCCCCAATCTTTGTCTTCTGGTATTTTTATTTTTCTTGGCCCTGGTTTTTAAATTATAATTTTAGAATTTAAAAAAATTTACCACTATTTTTTGGTATGCATATGTTGCAGTTGCTCCCAAATTCTTTGTAGAATAGACTAAGGATAAGTAAAACAATTTTTAAAATTGGGCCCTGTGCATACTTAGAAAACAAAAAGGGTGGTAGCGAAGTGCCAACAGGGATATCTCTCTCTGTATATAGGTAGATAAGGATCTACCAGTCTCTTTGACTGTTAAGTTGTGACCAGAATGGTTTGCTAAGAGATTGGTCCCAATCTCTAAACAAATGTAGGGATCAGCTGGAGTCAGGCAGAATGGGCTGAGGACTATTCTGGATTGAGCGTTTTCAGTTTAGAATTATACATATGTGAAAATTACCTTAACTGTCTTATCCTTTGTCCTGCACTAACACCTTTAATGACTATTATTCTTTTATATTAATTTTAAGTAATGTGTTCATTATCTGAAGTCACACCTTGGAACAACTGTATTAAGGATTATTAAAAATCAAGCAAATTAAATTCCTTTTGCTGAAGGTAAATAAGGAGAAAAAGATAACAAAATCTGTGTATTTGTATGAGGCTAGAGTGTTAAAGACAAATAAGACTTATATTTTAAAATCATTAATTGAAGGTGGATTTGTTATTCTTATGGTATTCCTGTTGGATAGTCTGGAAGGTCTGAAAAAACATTATCAGTAAGCTGGGAAACCATTCTATTACTTATATTCTGGGTTAAGATTTACAAGTAAGCAGGACAATTATGTTAGAAATGTAGACAGCCTGTTCATTTTGTTTTTAATTGGGTAAAATAACTTACAATAAATGGAAAAGGAATTCTGAAGCAAAACCAACTACTCTCTTTTTATGGTTTATTCTTCTTGTGGTAGCAGTCTATTACACTTACACAACACATGGGAGGTTGGACAGTGATTCTTATAGCAGCTGTTGTGTCCCTCCTGTTGCAGGGGAATAAAAAAAGCCTGTAGTTATTTATATTTGTGAGTTGTAACTACGTTCTTTTTCATTATTAGCTGAAGCTAAAGCAACTATGAAAATCACACAAGGACTACTTTTGGTTTGAAATGGTTTACTTCATTAATATAAGGAAGATGTGAGATGACTTCTTACCACAACTTCTTTCCCTGCTTTTGTCCTTAACTAAGAAGAAAAAAAAAAAGCAAGTCTGTAACTAAAGGCAAAATAAAGAAACAACATGGGAGTGTATACTGAAATCTACTATGTAATGATTTTTTCCTTCTATCCTAGTTTTTCTTTTGCATTTTGGAAGTTACAGAAAAATAAATGTATCTATTACATTTTACTCTTTTTTTAAGTATATTTTATTGATTATGCTATTACAGTTGTCCTATTTTTTCTCCCCTTTATCCTCCTCTGCCCTGCACAAGCTCTCCCACCAGCATTCCCCTCTTTAGTTTATGCTCATGGGTCATACACATAAGTTCTTTGACTTCTCCTTTTCCTATACTATTCTTAACCTCCCCCTTTAGCTTTTTCCCTATTCTTTCCCTGCCCCCTCCACCCCAAGAATCCTCCACGTGATCTCCATTTCTGAGATTCTTTTCTAGTTGTATGCTTAGTTTGTTTTTGTTTTTTAGGTTAACTTGTTGGTAGTTGGGAGTTTGTTGTCATTTTAATGTTCATAGTTCTGATCTTCTTTTTCTTAGATAAGTCCCTTTAACATTTCATGTAAGGGCTTGGTGATGACGAACTCCTTTAACTTTACCTTATCTGGGAAGCACTTCATCTGCCCTTCCATTCTAAATGATAGCTTTGCTGGATAGAGTTATCTTGGATGTAGGTCATTGCCTTTCATGACTTTGAATACTTCTTGCCAGCCCCTTCTTGCCTGTAAGGTTTCTTTTAAGAAACCAGCAGAGAGTCTTATGGGAAGTCCTTAGTAGGTAACTGTCTCCTTTTCTCTTGCTGCTTTTAAGATTCTTTCCTTATCGTCAATCTTGGGTAATTTGATTATGATTTGCCTTAATGCATTCCTCCTTCGGTCCAGTTTCTTTGGGACTGAGCTTCCTCGACTTCTTGGAAGTCTATTTCCTTCGCCAGACTGGGGAAGCTTTCCTTTATTAGTTTTTCAAATAAGTTTTCAATTTCTTACTCTTCCTCTTCTCCTTCTGGCATCCCCATGATTCGGATGTTGGAACATTTAAAGTTGTCCCAGAGGTTCCTAAGCCTTTCCTTATTTTGTTGAATTCTTGTTTCTTCATTCTGTTCAGGTCAAATGTTTATTTCTTCCTTCTGTTCCAAATCGTTGATTTGAGTCTCAATTTCCTTCCCTTCACTGTTGGTTCCCTGCATATTTTTCTTTATTTCACTTTGCATAGCCTTCACTTCTTCCTCTATTTTGCATCTGTACTCAATCATTTCTGTGAACATCCTGATTACCAGTGTTTTGAGTTCTGCATCTGATAGGTTCTGATAGGTTGGTTATCTCCTTGTCGCTTGGTTCTTTTTCTGGAGTTTTAATCTGTTCTTTCATTTGGGCCATATTTCTTTACCTTGGTGCACCTTTACATTGTAAGGGGCAGAGCCTTAGGTATTTACCGGGGTGACGCAACCCACTTCTCTGTGTTATGGCACTGTATGTGGAGGGGAGGTCAGAGAAGGAACGGTGCCCTGCTTTCCGCCCCTGCCTTCTGTCCCTGCTCAGCTCTTGCCCTGCTTTCCGTCCCTGCTATCTGCAAGCAAATTGGGGCCTTCTGGTGCTCATTCCTGGGTGAGTGGGTTTATGTACATTCTAGGACCCTGCGGTTCTCCAGTGAACTCTCCTGTGAGTCTGGGAATATCTCCCACCACTGCAGCCCCCACAGGTTTTTACAGATAGAGGTTTTGAGGCTTTAGTTTCCCTTGCTGGAACCTTGGGTTACAAGGTCTGTCTCACTCCCTAGTTATTCCTCTTGGCTTATCCACATGCAAATATGGGACCGCCCAGTCCACCAGCCACCTCCTCACCCACCTGATCCTGTCACCTTGCCACACGTCCTCTCCACCCCAGCGGCCTGTCTCCACTCCTCCTACCAGTCTGGATGAATGTTTCTCTTTAACTCCTTGGTCATCGGACTTCCATACAGTTTGATTTTCCGGCAGTTCTGGTTGTTTTTGTTTTTAAATTTGTCGTCCTTCTTTTGGTTGTATGAGGAAGCAAAGCATATCTACCTACAGCTCCATCTTGTCCAGGAGTCCATATTTTACTTTAAAAAAAGAGAAGAATAGAACAGCGCATTTTGGGGTCAATTTATATCTATATCTATAGTAAGAATTATGTTCTTTTCCTCTCTCAACTTTTATTTGGAAAAAGTTTTAAACCTACAGAAAAAATGCTGAAAGAGTACAATACACAGTTTTATGCCCTTCACCTAGATTCATCAGTTATTGATTATTTTGCCACATATGCTTTAATTTTCTGTCTACATACATGTGTATGTATATTATTATTATTATTCTTTATTTCCTGATCCATTTGACAGTGTCAAGCATCATAATCCTTCTCTAAAGGCTTCAGCCATGTTTTTCTTAAGATCGTTAACATTCTCCTGCTCTGTACAAAATACAGAATCTGATTTTAATTTTTCCTGAATTCTGTCTGTTACCTGGGTTTTGTAATTGTCCATGAACAAAGGAAGCAGTAGGGGAATTATTAATAGTAACCTCCCACTTCCTAAGTTATTCACCACTATGCATCTGCCAGATAGCAGGTATGAAAATGAAAGATAGTGGTTGATTTTCAAACTTACATAAATACAAAATAATTGAGGTACAAGGTCTCTGTACCATTAAAAGTAGACCCAATTTCTTGAATATCACATACACTTAAACCATTTCTCTAAATACATAGTAGGATTTATTTCATAAATTTATAGACTTTCAGAGCTAGAAGGGTCTTACAATGTATGTTGTATATAACCTGTTTATTTTACATATGAGGAGAACTAAGGGTCAAGGTCACATAATGAGAGATGATACTAGAATCTAGTTTTTCAAACTCTCAGTGCAGTATTCCTCCTGTTATGTCATGCTGTCTCCTCACAAACCCTATTTGCTTATACTAGGATGTTGATTAACGAGAAAGGTAAGATGGCAGAGACTACTACACTTAACTAACTAATGTACCCCCTTGAATCTCATTTGGATGAACTATAGCAGTGCTTCTTAAACTTTAATGTGCATGTGAATTTACTGGTGATCTTGTTGAAATGCAGATTATGATTCACTAATTGTGTGGTCAAGCCCGAGAGTCTGCATTTCTAATATGTTCATCTGAAACTGATGTTGCAGTTCCATGGACTACATTTTAAATAGCAATTATCTAAACAAGCGTAGAAATCTTATAGTCCCAGGCATCACCAGCAAGTTGAAAAAACTACAAAATATTTTAGTTACATACAGTATAGAGAATAATATAACTAATACCTGTTTAGTCATCATCAAAGCCAAAATAAAATATTTCTAAAAGTTCTTATTTTCCTAACTTTTATGCTACTTCAGAGAAGGGAGTTTTAGCACAATACATAATTTATAGATGCAGCTGTCTATTTTCCTAATATTGTTATATCAACAAATACTGAGACTCCACAGATTTTAATGGTACTATGGAAGGAAATATAAATTCAGGTGATGAAAAGAACCATAGCCAAATTGAACTGTCAGTCAAAAGGAACAACCAAAGATGTTCCATTTTTACTCTCAATAGAAACATCTTTCAAACTAGCTACATTCATTCATTTAATAAACACTTGGGAGTTCACATTCCCATTGTAGTTTACATTCTGATTTTATTCCCTCATCTGTAGCTAAGTCTATATACTGCTTTAAATTATGCAAATGATTGTTGAAAGGTACAAAACTAGGTTTTATGATACAGTCCCTTAAAATAAGGGTTTTGCATTTGAGTTTTTGTTGTTTAAAAATAATAATTAGTAGTATATTTAATAACCATCTTAATACATGGAACACATACCTACATCAGCTAAAAATGAAAAAGATTTAATACATGTAAGAAAATTTGTACTTTGAATATTTCCCAAAATGCTTATAGAAATCATAATTACTTCCTTATTTCTCAGAATAGTTTAGCAGTAAAATAACAGTTCCCATGGGAGGGAAATTGGACACAAAGCAAGTTATAAAACTTGTCAAAGATATTGAGATATAAGGAAAAAGACAACTGAAGTAAATATTTATTGAGATTCTACTTTCTCCTATTGTATGGTGAGGGGAAGGTACCAATATATAAAGAAATGAAGTCAACCTTCAGGGTGATCATGACTCTGAAATGGAGACAGGCATCTTAACAGATATTTAGAATACAGTGCCGCAATGAAAAGAGGTACAGGGGAAATCTAGGAGCACCTCAAGAAGATTGTAAAGGACATGAAGTTGGAGAACATTAGTACATTTAAAAATGATTAAAGAAACTACTAGAGTTAAGAATTTCTGTAAAATAGAGGGATAGATAACATGTTAATGTAGAATCTAAGTGAAGGGTAAAAAAGAGCATTCACTGTAAAATTCTTTGAATTTTGACGTATGATTGAGAAGTTTCATAGCAAAATGTTAGACAAAATAATAGTTGTAAAAATAAACAAGTAGGATGATGTGAAGAGGCCATGGTTTTCAGTTTTCTGGTGAATAGTAGGTTCTTAAGAAGTAGAAGGAAAGGAACAAAACAGAAAGTAATTTTCCAGTTCACTGTGGGGAGGGCAGGTCATTTAAAGAAGGCAGAAATTCCTTGCTCTGTTGTCATTAACATATCATTCATGAGAGCCAAGAGAGAAAAATTACATCCATTAAGGAAACCATAGCAACCATCAGGGTATAAACATATACCAAATGTAGAGTAGAATTGCCTCTGATAACTAAGGGTTACACAATTGCGATTACACAATGAAGTTTTAGTAGATTTTGTTATTTCTGTGTCTTTTTTCTTACTGTTGGGTATCCTTATAATCATTACTCTAAACTCTATCCTGTTAAATTGCTTGTATCCCTTTCATTTAGTAGTTCTGGAGGATTGCCTTGTTCTTTTCATTTGGGACTTATTTCTTTGTTTTCGCATTTTGGCTTTTTGTTTGTTTCCCTTTTTGTTTGTTTCTGTGTATTTGGTAGACCGGCAAGGACTCTCGTGCAGTCCTGTGTCAGATGTTGCCTGTGACTGGCCCTGGGAAACCTATTTGGACCTATCAGCAATCCACAGCTTGTAGCTGTCTCTACTGTACCTGGGTATGTTCAGAAAGAACCAGACTATACATCCAAGGGTGGCTTTTACCTGCACCAGGGCTGAGAGAGGATCAGCTAAAGTCTCAGAGCTACCAGAGATCCACCTTATTCTTAAGCTTAATAACTGATATAACCTCAAGCTGTACTTAGCAGCTTAAGCTCCACAGGGTGGTACAGAGTAATTTCTCCTCAGGTTGATGTTACTTGGAGAGGAGTGCTCTCTCTGAGAAAGATGGCTTCTGCAGTATGGAGAATGACCCAGCACAGCGATTCTGGGGGATGTTTCTTCAGTTCTCTCCCCAGAGCCACCAGCCCCAGACTCTCCTCACATACATGTCTCTAGTCTTCTCTGCCCTCGCACTGCCAGAGTCCAGGGTAAGTGGTTGCAAACGGAATTTTGTGCACTGGTCCTTTTGTGCAGTGGCCCTTTAATAGGCTCTCTGTGTGTCTAGCTGTCTTTCCCTGATGGACAGAAACCCCCCATCTTTTCACAGTTGGATGTTTATCTGGGTTCCTTTCTCAGCTCTGGCTCTGTAGGGTGAGGAACCCAGCTTGGGGTTTAGACCCCACACAATTCAGGGGGAACCCGACTGCTGCTGAAATATCCCTCTGGAACTTCAGCCACCACCCTTGGGAGTCCAGCCAGTTCTCTCATTCCTCTTCCTTACTCCCTACCAGTCTCATTGTAGTGAAGTGGTTTCTTCTGTCTGTCCGTGTTTATAAGGTTTCTCTCCAGCTAGTGTTCAGTTGGTTATTCTGGATGATTTCTCCACAATTTAGGTGTAATTCCATATTGGTCCTGGGAGGGGGATTTTGCAGCTTCCACTTACTCCTCTGCCATCTTGGATCTCCTGAATACCACCTTTCATTTGTAGTAGATTTTGGACTCTGGTTCTTGTACAGTATAAACCATAGGTTGTAAATTTTAGGGTAATAAAAAAAAAACTAAAATAAAAACATTATTTATAAATCAAGTTAATTTATACTAATTTAACTTTATAAGTAGTTTTATACTAGAAATAATACCAGTCTTTTCAATCTTAGACCCTAGTTACTGGTTTCAAAACCTAATGTTAGAGAATTTGCTTTAATGAGCATTTCTTGATACTGTTAAATGGATGTTTGTATATTTTAGGATAAACAAGGAGATTTTATCAATTCATATGTTGAATGATATGATAGATAACTAGTTACAGTTGAAGTTTGAGTGTTCTGGTTATTTTAGTCTATTGCTAGATCAGCAGTGGTGAAGAATCTTGTGTCTAAGATGTTGCCTTGCATGGTTTTATATACATTGTCTTATTTGATTCTCAGCACTGTGAGTTTGGTGAACAAGTGTTAAGTTTTAAATAACTTTATATATAATTTGGGAGCTCAATTTGATTTCCTAATTAGAAAACCGATGCTGAAAGATGCAATAAAAAGTCTTTCAAATTGCTTCATTTTATACATGTGAAATTCTCTTAGGTATCAAAGATATGTAAATTGAATCATGACTTCCATTATAAAGTAACTATATTCTAGTAGGGGAAATGTTGCCCATCTTCTAATAAAATGCAGTAACAATTTTTAGCAATATACTCAAGGAAAAAATAATTTTCTAATATCAAACTGAAATATATTACTTAACTCACAAAATGTAAATACCCCCTTCACTTGAACTGTATCAGAAACTTTGTTTCCTTGGTGAAGTATTGAAAGAAGAATAAAATATGTCCTATATCTAGTCTAATCCTTTAAATGTTTATGATACTATCTGAAGAGATTCTCTTTTAAAATCTCAGGTTTATCTTTAACATCAGAAGTATAATAATTTATATTGTATAATATCTCTTTGCGTAGGAATAGTTGTGGCTTTTGAAATACCACACTTATTAAATTCTTTACAATAAGAGTCAGTCTCTTAAGTAAATTGAAGATTTGTTTTGAGTTTACATTTCCTAATATCTTACATTTGGTAGAATGTTAGTCATGCAAATTTTGGCACATTTATAGTGTCACTTATATGATATCAGCCTTATGAAATAGTCAATTATGTTATCATTGCTATTGTTTTTAACTTAATATATGGGAAAACTGAGACTTAGAGTTGAAATTAAAGATTGTAAGTTGTAACTCAGCCCAAGTCTTCTAATTACGATGTTTTCTTCCTATGCCAGGTCTTGAGGGTTTGAAGCCACAGTGTATATTGGTAGAGTTGAAGTAGTGAAAAATTATTTCTGATTTGATGTTTCAGTAATTTTATTATATCTAGGATATGGAAAAAACGGTTGTCATTTCGTAGAAGCTGGTTATAGGTATGTCTTGCTTTAGACCCTCCAAAATAGTTGTACACTGTTTATCTTGGTATGCTTAAAAGCACTGGATCCTGGAGATAGGTTTGGCGACGTTGTTGAAATATGGGTAGTCTGGTCTTTAAAAAGAAACTTTTGAGGAGAGATCAAGATGGCAGAGGAGTGAATGGAAGTCACACTGAGCTCCTCCCAGGACCAATCTGGAATTACAACTAAATTGTGGAGAAATCACCCAGAACAAATGACTGAATAATAGTGAGAGAGAAGCCTTATAACCTCAGACAGACAGAAGAATCAGTTTCAGCCCAACCTGACTGGTAAGGAGTGTGGCAGAGACTCAGGAAGACTAACTGGGCACCCTCAGGCAGCAACACCAGAGGGATATTGAAGTGGCCAGTTGGATCCCCCTGAGAAGAGTGGGGTCTAAACCATAAGCGGGGATCCCCAGCCTACAGCACCAGAACCCAAAATGTACACAGATAACAGCCAGCCGCGAAAAGCCGCAGGGCAGCTCTCTTCCAGAAACTGGTGGCTGGAGACTGAAAGAACCATTTAAAGGGCCAACACATAAATTTTCATCTGAGCCACTTACCTTGGGCTCTGGCACAGGCACAGGCACAGGCAGAGTGGGCTAGAGACACCTGAGGGGAGACTAGGGACAGAGGCTTTGGTGAGAGAACTGAGATAGTAGCCACTGGGATCCCGGTGCTGTGTCATCCCCTCTGTAGCAGCAGCCATCTTGCTCAGGTAGCATTAGAGGAAAAATCACCCCGCCCCCAGGAGGGACCATGCCCTGGCCCTGTGGTGCTTAAGCCTGACTGCTCATGCAGAGTGGCAGCCACAGACAGTAGATCCCTCCAAAGTTGGGGCAGCGTGGACCAGAGATGCTTGAGGAGAGACTGGGGACGGAGACTTTGGGGAGAGAACTGAGAGTAGCCTCTGTTATCCTGGTGTTGAATCACCCCCATGAGGCTGCAGCCATGGAGCTCACACAGACCACTCCCCTCCAAGCAGCAGCAGCCTGAGGGGAAACATTAACCCTGACATGAGAGGGGACTGTGCCCTACCCTGTGGTGCTTATGCCTGAGTGCTGAGAGCAGAGTGACTAGATTAACAACTGAAGGAGACAGCCACAGACAGTAGATCCCTGGAAGTCCCGAACAGACTGCCTAAGGTCAGATGGGATCAACATCTGACCTCACCAATGGTAGATCCAGAAAGAAAAAACAGCAGTAAATACTAGATGTTACTGAGACGAAATCCACTTTGGTATGTTCCATGATTTGCAATATTTTCTTTACTACATAGCTTTATAACGTTCATTTCTTGTCCATCAGGGTGGTGCATACTGTCACTAGATTGTATACTATAGTTTATTTCTTTCCTTTCCTATAATATTCTTAATCTCTTTACAGTCTTATTAATACTGTATTAATACTTATTAATACTTATTAATACTTATTAATACATTTCAGGAAGAGCAACCCCTGTCCTTCTCAGACTATTCCAAAAAATCCAAGAGCAGGGAAGCCTCCCAAACTCTTTTGATGAGGGCAGCAGCATCCTAATCCCAAAACCAGATAAAGACACAACAAAGAAAGAAATCTACAGGCCCATAACGCTGATGAACATAGATGGTAAAATCCTCAAGAAAATATTGGCAAACCGCATTCAGCAATACATTGAAAAGATCATACACCATGATCAAGTGGGATTCATCCCAGGGATGCAAGGATGGTACAATATTCGCAAATCAGTAAACGTAATACATCACACAAACAAAAGGAAAGACAAAAATCACATGATTGTATCAACAGATGTTTATAAAGCATATGATAAGATACAGCGCCCATTTATGGTAAAAATATTCAGCAAAGTGGGAAAAAAAGGGGGCATACCTCGACAC